>JABFOX010000421.1:0-17003 GCA_022817665.1 Axea sp. ZL-2020
AAAATTATATTATAAAATAACAATTAATTTTAACATGATATTGAAAAATGCAGGAAATTTTTAAATAAAAACAGTAATATTCCGGGTATATGTCACTTATATTACAAATATAACGTTGGTTATAATTGTGGCAAAGTAATAATATGGTAGTGATATCACAATTTTGTATTTATGAAACAGTGGCACACTGGGGAGTACAAAGCCTAACAAAGTAAACGATATGACTATGACGCTGACATAATCCTGCCATATATTTGTTAGAAAATCAAAATACACTTGCCACCAATTTGTCAAAGTTTTTATATTTGATATGTGTAATAGAGAAATCGGAGCTGTGATAATTCGCGACCGATTTGTATTTTGTTGCGACGACAATCATCTACCACCCTGAGGTGGCCCAGTTGTCTTTTTCCTCAAAAACTAAAGTCATCCTTGCGACAAAATGCCTTTGGTTATGACAATGTCAGGTGCCGCAGGGAATTAAATGTCATTTGTCCTCAGTCATGATCGCTTCATTTTTTCGAACACAAGCATCGGTGAAACGAAAAATGGTTAATAATAGCAAAATAAAGAGAAATAAAATAAAGTAAATAAATGCAAGTTTCAAGTAAAGTAATAAAAAGTTTGTTGTAATTTTATAAGCAGAAACATAAAATTAATACTAATTTTAAGTAATTCAGAACAGACACAATTTTTCTCTATATATATTGAATTAAATCTAGTGGTTAAATTTAATAATAAATAAATATGAATAACTGAACTCATTGATCGTTATATATATATGAATATATATATAACATCAATTTTAACATTTTGTATTTTTTGAAACAAATTAAAGGCAAACTAAAGTAGAATATTCAGTGCAAAGAAAAACTTCCTTCATACGCAAAAAAAGCAAGAAAAAATAGGACCAATGTAGAATTACTATTAATATATAATAAAGTACCAAAATTCTATAAAATAATATATAGTGATTAATTTATAATGAACATACAAGTTGGATATAAAATATTTAACCTAATATAAAACTATATATTCCAAAATATATATTTGACAGATGAATTTAATTTTTTCAAATAATTTACACTTTAACCCATTTACGTCGAGTAATTCTCGAAAAATTGTTATTTGCAATTATAAAATAAAATAGATTAAAAACTTAGATAAACGACAAGATGATAATAATATGTGATATTTGAAGAAATGGGTCGAGAAAGAACTATATCTGTATAAATAGTTTAAGTTTTGATGGTAATGCATCTGAAATTCAATGCGAAAGAAAAATTGTAATACTCATCAATTTTAGATATGCAACATGTTGCAGAAGTACTAAAAGCGCTTAAAGCATAAAATAATGTTTCATTTTAACTCATTTACAATATTAAACATGAAGGGTTAAGAAAAAATTACAAACATAGTAACTGAACAGTGACATTTTTAAAAACTGTATACTTAATTGTTCGATTACACATTTAAAGTGATTAGATTTGATGAAATAAAATATTGTTTGTTCATGCCATTTGAGTGAAATCAAATCAACAAACATGGGTTTCACAAAACAATAAATAAAAAGCTTTCACGCAGACAGAGTTCGACTGAAATGAGTAAACATGAATTCCGTAATTTGCAACACAATTATTTTGCAAGAGCTTTTAGAGGGGGTCGTGTAATGAATAATAAGAGAACGATACGCGAGCGATATTAAGAGATGATATACGATACGATTCGTTGGTTTTATAAATTTTATATTCAGTCCGCGAGAATCACACTTAATGCTATATTGTAGACGGAAAAATTTCAATTAATCCAGAGCGAATGAAGTTGTAACTCGCTTACGATGCGTTCCTTCCGTGCAACAACATCATCAATGGTACTACAACGCGCAGTACAAACAAGCGCCGATAACAATAACAACGTTGGCGATAATAAAATTTGCGCAAAATTTTACGCAAATCCTTGTCCGGAAATCCCCGCTCGGGTGATTCAGCGCGAACAAGCGCAAGATTTGATACGATAAAAGTACTTTTTCCACGAGCAAACACCGTTGAATTTTGTCCTATTCATCTTGGCTCTTGACTCGTTGCTCTTATTTATCATATGGATTTTAATTCCGCAAGAGAAAACGCGTGCATGAATACGAATCTTTCTTTATCACACCAAAATTACTTGCTTCAAATGAATGTATTTTTTTTTCTCGGCAGCGTGAGCGCTTTTCCCTTGTACTATATAATATTATATTATAACACTACGCCAAGTCCAAGTTATAAACTTCGGTTAAATCCACCTCGTTATCCTGACGATCTTGAAACTACAAAGATATACGCGTCGTTTTAAATGCGGCGCTATTCTCGTAACTACTTTTTCAAACGGATTTTTTCTGCCATAAATGTCACGCCGAATGTCATTAAAACTCATTTGAACACATTCGGTTTGCAAGTAAAAGACAGAATTGAATGCAGAAAGGGAAAACATTCAGGAATGGAAATGTTTCAAAAGGATTTACAAATAACTGTGTATTTCATTTTCATTGTTTTTACATCGAATAAAATGTAATCAAATAGGATAAGGTTGTGTAGTACCGCACATTTCAAGCTTTTTACAATTTTAACAGCATTTTGATAGTTTAGTTTGATTTGTTACACTTTGTACCGCTACAAAAATGATTATCACACATAATGTCTCATGTAAAAATGTTTATATGCACCACATATTCGAAATCTACGTGTGTAAACTGATCTACATTTGTGAACATATACGTTATACAAACTTGGGCTACATATGAGGTTGTTTTTAATATATACACACAAACATACAAAATTATTTCCAAAATATCACCAACTCCTGCCGAAACTTAAACGTAAGTCAATGTGAAATTCCAAAATATCAGAAAACTTCAAAAACATCGGATGTGTGTACATGTGTAATAACATTAAATATATATTACATATATAGTATTATACATATATTATACGTCACATATACTCTTTTGAGTGCAGCCAGAAAAATAATTTACTTGTGATATAGTACATTGTGCTTCTATGGTGATATGGTTGCGATTGCACTCGAGTTTAATAGAAGTACGAACCAAGTAAATACTTTTGATACACGAGTTTGCAATCTTCCATGTTGCACGTGATTACATAGTGTTTTTTGTTCAGCATACGATGAAAATATGTTTTTAACAATACATAAAACTACTAAGGGAATGAATACAATTATGAAAATTCTGCTTTCTTACAAATCTCGTATAGCAAGAGAAGATCTTCAAAGGGTATTTACTGACAATCAAACAACATAGTAATTAACAAAGGTGATGTATGTAAATTAATTTAAAAGAATTAAATTATAAAATATAAATGATAAACATTCATAAGAATTAGAAACAAAATCAGAATTTAATATATTATTTAAGTTAGAAAATTCTTTAACGCTGAAAGATAGGAAAGAAATTAATGCTAATAGAACATCGTTATTCAAATCTCCTTATTGCACGAGATTATTACTATATCTAAATGTCGACATTTTCCAAGTGTTACAAAGTTTAAAAATTAATCAATATTTTTAAAACGTTCATGTAACGTTCCTCCAATATCCAAATCAACGTTTCTGCAATAGCCATTACTTGAAAGTTGCTAGTATGTTACTACTGGTATTGTATCAATGTTGCAGACATTATTACAACATTCTTGTAGAACTACATGAAACGTTTATACTACGATTTACAAACGTTTTTCAAAGATTATACAATATTAAAATATTATTATCGAAATCATTTTAATAACAAAAGTATTTATAATTAACGTATGGAACATTGCTGAAAAACTGTTATAACGTTAATTGCAATGTTCCACGAATGTTTACACAATAGATTTAAAACGCATAAAACTGTAACTATTACTGATTTCAAAATAATCGAGTTTTTACTCACACACAGAGTATAATTCGTAATTTATTTATTTATTGTGCAAGTCGCATAAACTTGACCGTGTACAATAAGCATCTTTACATAAAATTTCCAAGAATGAAAAGACAAGTTTTCATCATATGTTGGACAAAAATTACATTTTTACTACACATATACAGCCAGTTCCACCATAGGCCTTCTATAGATGGCACATCGATTGGATTCTTTATAAATTGTAATCGTTGAAAATCTAGATTTGATGCTTTGAAGGCATATGAGTCGTGCCCCTTGCTGATAATATCGAAATGAGTTTTACAAAATTAATACTACGCTAGCTAGTTCGGTGTAATATTTCTGTACACCCATTCATAAGGACCAAAATTGTCATTTACAGCTGTTGTTCGCTAATGCAAAAATCTAAAGCATTTTATAAAAACCAGGGAACGTGAGGCGCGATGTGCAACGCCAAAATAGAAAAACAACATGATCTTACGGATATTCAAGAAGAATTCGTCGTGTTTCTTAATGCTAACAAGAAAAACGTTAAGCAAAAAATATTAGGAAAAAATGTGAGTGAATCTAATTTTGCTTGGCCATGCATAAAATTAAAACTATTTTCCAATAATAAACATGTTTAAAAACAAATGAAGTGAACAAATGAAAATATCATCCATGATTATTCCAACGTAATCTTTACCAATGAATCGACTGTGTAAACTTGGATTTCTAGAAGGTATGAGTAGTCAATTTACAAAAATCCAGTCATACAGCACTCACCTTAGTCTAGATACAAACGCATAGAGATACTACTGTAAAAAGAGCTTTGGTGCTTTGCACTTATTGACAAATAATTTAAATGTTCAAAAAATATATATAAAATATATAAACGGTATTTGTTGACGTACTCAAAAAAAAAAATGGTTTGATTTCTGAATACTTCAAGTGGATATGATTCCAAACATCGAAGTATTTTATATACTGATTGTAAACGCTAATCTCACATCTCTGCAATGGATTTGTCTTATCAGTCAACCTTTGCCTTTCTAGTCGAAAATGTTTGGACAGCCATGAAGGTAAAACTTATGAGGAAAATAATGAGTTTTCATCTTTAGCCATGAAAGAAATCTGGAAATCTTGACTCAAAACAACAGCTGAAAATGTTGTTCCCTCGACATTGCTAGACTATGAACGATAACAAAAGCGATTGAATGCACTAGATAAGCCCATCAAAGCTTATTGATTATAAAGGATTGAGAATTAAATTTTTCAAAAATTTCTTTTTTTTTCAAATGCACTAGTCCGTACGCATTTGTAGAACTGACTATATAGCATTTCAACGAGTGAAATATAACTCATTGCGCACGATGTGTAGAATTATTTCACACATTTATATGCGCATGTGCAGACGAATTAAAAGCCGTGCCTAATAAACTCTGTACGTAATATATAATGGCCACATTCCACCCATTAAAACTGCATGAAATATGACATTATTCTACACTTGAAATACATTAATGATTTTCGTATCAATAGCCTAATAGTGACAATTGTGATAGATTATGAATTTTATGCATGAATCGAAGATGAGTATTACTGTTTCATGCCTTGGTTGATACGAAAATTACTAGGTCGTATGAAATGTAACATCGGTACGGAAAACTCTAAACTTAAATTACAAAAAACTGTAAACACATTATTTACAAATATCAGACTGACATTTTTAAAATTGTATAATTTTAATCCAAGCTTATTTATACATACTATATACTATAAAAACAAAAATTAATTAAACGTTACAAATAAAAAGAATTAAAACTAAAAATAACGATTTTATTACAATTATTTCATACGCATTTTGAGAGCATTTTAATTACAAATATATGAAAAATATTAAAATACTACAAAGTATTGATGAAAATTCTTCACAAAATAATTCAAAGAGTGATTACATAAAGCTTTTTATTTACACTTCATTTATTCGTATTATCATCGTCATTGTTATTATTATTATTATTATTAGCATCAGTATTAATATTAGTATTAGTATTAATAATAATAGTAGTAATCGTAGTTGTAGTATCAGTAATAGTTGTATTGATTTTACAAACTTGCGGTAGTGTGTTAATTCTTTAAACAGACTGCTTTATGAAACAATTTTTAAAAGGACATAAATCTGAAAAATAAGTGTCAATTGTGAAAGTAAACTCAATTTTATTTACACGCACATATTTGGCATTACGTGCTTTAACAGTTTACTTTGTTACATACATTTCTTCGAACTTTAATACTAAAAATAAATAATATTATTAAATCAAATAAATGATGCAGTTATTTTGAGCAAATTAATGCTAAACAATTGCGTTCTCAAATCTATTGTTAATGAAATTATTTCTTTCGTGTAAAAATGAATGCAAATTAAGCAAAATTGAATTGAAAAATTAAATTATTAAAAAAATCATTTTCGTTCTTAAAATATATATACAAGTTTCATATTTATTTTAATTCCATAACTTTCCTAAGCGTATAATATGCATAAAAAATATTTAACAACTATGATATATAGATATAACATTTTGTTTCTCAGTACTACATGACCTTCCCCTAAAGTGACATAATTCATTTTGTAAGTTTATTTTTTTTTTTTTTTTTGTTGAATTTTAATTTTAAAATATTGGAAATAATACATGGATAAATTGATAGAAATTAATTAGTAACGTTCGACATAAAAAAATGTTTTATCACACCGAGAAAACGAGCAAGATAATTACAAATAAAATGGTAACTGGTACGTTAGTTTTGTTACTTCTGCCGTGTTGCATCGCTGCGGGATTTTCGCCTGCAAAATGCAAAAGAAAAAGTTTTGTATACGCCTGGAGAAGCGCAGAACTGTTTCACAATATTTATGATGTCCGTGTAATTTTATACTCACCGTTTAAAACGTGCACGACTACATTAGCTGGCGCAGTTTTCGTGGATACGCAGGTGTAATTACCACCATCGCGAAAAGAAGCTCTTGTTATCAACAGCTTGCTGGTTGTCTTATCTTTCGATTTTTCAATCTCCAAAGATACTCCTCCCCTGGAAGAACAAGTAAAATTGTAAACATAATGAAACACAATACTTGTATCTTTATGTTTATAAATTAAACAAATTATTTCAATTATTTATACAATCATTATTTCTTATTATAATAGATAAATGAATTATAAAAATATCTGTGTGACATATATTACATAAAAAATCCTGAACGAATTCGTTCAATATTTTTTAAACGCTAATGTGCCAAAATATTTCATTAATTTGAAATTTTCTGTACATATGTGATTAGACTACAATATTTTGCACATTTTCATTCAATATTCCTGAAATATAATATTTCATTAAAATCACGTATAATTAGAATAATTATGAAATTTTCCAGTAACAAATAATATTTGAAAATAATATTGTTACGTTTTTTGTAAATACATATAACACATTAAAATAATATTTTTAAGAAATAAAACACAAAATTGTTTTATTAAGTTACTAAATAAATTATATATCAACATAATTTTTTCGTGCATGGTAACTGAAAGTAAGTATATTAATAAATCTAATTTGGATTAACTAAAAAAAACATTAAAGAAATTCTTTAGAAAAAGGAAATTATTAAAATCTTAATAAAGTACACAATTTATAACTGTTGGAAAATTTTGAATTTTTGAATTTTATAATTTTGCATAATTCTTAGTGAAAATTATTAAACATTTTCTTTAGAGAATCTTATTATTTCATACAAATTCTTTTGAAAGTAGAAATTCAATTATTGTTGTAAATAATTATTCTATAGTTCGTGGATGTGAGAAATTCGACGAAAATGATAACTTTATTGAACATTCAAAATTCAATTACTGTTATACATTTTTTATAACAAAATAGCATTCTTTCAACAAAGTTATAATTTTCGTTAAATTTTACATATCCGCGAAATACAAAATAATTTTTCACCACAATAATTGCATTCTATTTTAAAAAGAATTTTAAATCAGTGATAATAATCTTTTTAAACTCATTATTATTATTTCAAATTTTATTTAAAAATTAAATTTTCTTAAATGAAAAAATCGTACACAGCGTTCTTTGTTAAAAATGCTTTTATGCATTCCAAATTCAATATTTAAAATGTATTTTTTTTAATAACATTTATTATGTTTAAAAAAGCTTTAAAAACAATCATTGAATACCTTTATTTACAGTGATGTGCATTACATTTAACTATTGAAAAATATTATTTAAATCAAAAGCAATTTATTTATTAATTTTGTATATATGTATAATATAATTCATAGGATTTCTATACGTTTACACATTCTTGCATTCTTCAACAATGTTTCGCGATGAATGCACCAATATAATTATTGCCGAATATTTATAATTAATTAAATTAAAATACATATATATTAAATAAATTGACTTTATTTATTGCAAGCACTTGTATTGATGAATATAACATGAAAGGCAAAGTGTTTATAAACACGTGAACATTTTAAATTATTTTATTCCACGTGGTGATAAAATATTTATTATCGAGCCCATTAACGGAAAAGTTTTATGATTTGTTACACCTTACCTTTTGCGCCTTAATAATGCTCGACCTATTGATATAGTTTTTCGGAGCTCAAACAAAAATACATAAAATTGGTGCTCATATTGGTCTAAAGAATCTCCCACGTGATTTGTACAAATGAAAAGTAATTCTATGTTGAGTGGAATCACTCAGAATCCAACAAAATTTTATCTTACAAAAAGTGAAACTCTTACGGAAACTACCGAACTTTTAATGATCGTAACCCGATCGTGGTTCCTTACTTCATATTGAGGATTTTGAGGACCCTTACCTTAGTGGTAAAATAATTAACATAGTGTGAGTGTATCACCAGATCCGCGAAAACAGTCTTCAACATGTCTTTCATTCTGTAGGAAGTTATGTTCATGAATTTTAAACTACGCAGAACTTTCGAATGTTCATCGAATCGTAATTCTGTTCGTGAAATTGAGGAAATGTCCACGATGTCAGTTTCGATACTTAAATGTATCGGTCAGTTCATGAAAGATATGCGTCATATTTACAGCAGGGGCAATGTTATAGTTGACATTTCATCAGACGTCAATTTTGAACGATTAGTACGATCCCAATAAAATAACGAAGAACTTTGCGAGTTTTTAACATAAATAATAGTTTAAAACTTCGATGAATCGTTATTCCCTGTACGCGAACTTTGATTTACGTAACAAACCGGTTTTGCAAAACAGTTTTTAACTCTTTGCTTTGAATTTCGCATCACGACCAATACACAACAATATATCCGATACCCACAAACTTGTAGGTACCATTCCATATTCATCAATATTTTGTATAACATACATCAACCGATTTACATGCTGACTAGACAAATGTACCACCAAAAATATTTCCCCCGACATGATCATATGAATGTACACAAAATTTAACTAATTAGTTAATTCATCAGCTTAAGATTTTAATTACCTTTCTAATTATTTGTATGAAATAATAGTTTTATAGTACTATATCGCCAAATTAAATTAACGGAATGACGAAAATATAATATTTTATGTAATAGCATTAATTTGTATTTTTATCATTCACAAAGTAAAATTATAATTTATCATTGTATCCCTGATTATTATATGCCCTGGTTGAGCATAAAATAATTGCTAAAGCTGCGTCAGGACTTCTGTGTATAGAAGATCTATTCAGGTCACCCTGTTATCAAGCGATCGTCATTAGTGATTGAATCATTGCAAACCTGACTGCCTAGTTACTGAATCATCAATTAAGCCCTTCAAAAGTTCCTATGAAAATTACCGCATTCCAGTTAATTACAAAACTATCACTTCAATCTTATTGGATTTCCTTGTTAACACCAAATTCTGGCTGGTTGTATAATCGTACAAGTTTATCGAACCTTATTGTTGTCCGATCTTAATTAATCACAAATCAATTTAATAAATCTTAAACTGAAATTATTATACTCCATTTAGTCTCAAAATGATTGTTTAGACTCTGTTATACCAGCCTTATGAACATCCAATTTTTTCTAATTATTATAAAATCATCGTAAACGTCCTAACAAGAAAATCCTACAATAACTCGACTGCGGTTGATGATAATCAATCAAAAGAAATCTACTAAATGTTTTTAACTTAATTTAAAAACAATTGTTGTAAAGTATAAAATATGTTGAATAATAGATACATCCATTTAAAACTAATTTTATGATTCCCAAGAAGAACTGATAATTGAGTTAAAATACAGCTCTAATTAGAAATCAGTATGTTTAGAACAGGACCGAATCAGGCATGCAAGTAGGCCACCATATCTGTACATCACAGTCAGTTGATACGTGGCCTCGATCATAAAATTTAATTACACAATCTGTTTAATACTCTAAAACAACTTAAATTAAAATTTGCTGTTCTAACCTAGTTTTGCAAGAAATTATTCTGAATTGTTATTATTATTGATTATAAATCAGGTACTTAATTTTTAATATCAAAATATGGCATATCAAAAATAAAAGCAATTCAGCATTAAATCACTGCATTTGTTTAAGTTAAATATTATCAATCTTGAATCAGAAACCGATCTCTGCGTAACGAAAATACCATTTTAAATTTTAATAATTTTTAATGATAATTAAGAGTTTAAAAACTAACATGAATAACAGCTCTATCTTAATTTCATCTTAGATATATGGTTATGTTCTCATAATTTTACGAGAAAATAAAATTTATTATAATTCATTACTATTGTTAAATAAAAACGACATCTTATCAAAGCCCAAATCTGTAGCATGCATTTTTAGTAAAAAGGAATAAATCAACATAACAGAATACCAGTAAAAAGATCATAACATTAAATGAAGTTAAGTAACCAATAATCCTAGGAAGGAACAGACCAAGGTGCAAAATTTAAGATTAAATTAATCGAAAAAAAACGTAACTTTTATTACAGTTCAAATGCATGCTCGGTAATCATTAAAAGCAAAAAATTTGGTGACGAGCGTAATAACAAAAGTACCTAAAAAAATAGTCTATATATTATGCAAGTGCCTAATTCAAGTGAGTAATCAATGTGAGCAACAGTTTACAACAGTCATAACAGTGAGAAAATAGTCTAACCACAGACTCTCTTCTCTTGATTTTCGTCGTAGTCTTTGTTAATAAACGCAGTAACTATTTCTTTTCTGCATACAATTCACCTAACAGTCTCTGTATAAAAATTACGTTTGGAAGTAATTGGGCATTTTACTAAAATATACAACAGTAATTAAATTAGCCGCTGTAAGTTAATACACTTAGTTGGGATTTAATACACATTTTATTTTAATCTAAAATCCGAACTAATTAAGATGTTAAATATGTTTATAATTGTGAAAATAGTAAATGATTAATTCTACGAGATAATGTGTTTTAAGATATAGAATATTTAATTATTTTTTAAACATGGAAAAATTATCTACTCTATAAATATAAACAAATCTATATTCGTAAAGTATAAATATATTATGAAATTAAATTTGTCTAAGAAGAGTAAAAAGAAATTGAATTGAATTTCAGTAGAAATTGGACAACTATATAAGTATCGTGAAACATAAAATGTAATTTACATCTCACGTCTGCCATAATGATAGCTCTAAATTGTTGAGTGCAACTTAGAAATCAACTAACATAAAAATAGCTTAAACCCAATGTACAGTTTATAATCTTATACATATTTTTAATGACACGTACAATATTTGAATTAAAAGTGTTTTTCAAAATCTAACAATTCATGAAGCAATTAATTTGAGCTAAATATTAATTAAAAATTATAATATATAAATTCATAAAATTTGTTTTATTACTTTTGCAAAGTATATTTTACATTTATAAATATTATTTATTGTTTATGTATAAAATATTGAATTATATTAAAATTTGTACGATTAAATAAATATGAATTTTAATTGAATTTAATTGCATATAAATATAAGTTGTTTTCTTCTGTGCTAAATATAAAATGAGAAATAATAAAGTAAACTTGTGTTGGCTTTATCTTTTCTTGCATCATTATTACTCCGTGCAGATCTGTCTATTTTGTTTTATAGAACTACTCTTAGTTAGTACACTACCAGCAAAAGATTAACAAAAAATTAAAGATCGTAGAAAACGGTAAATATTAGTGACAAAATGTTATTTTCATCAAAAATACCATGTACGAAAATTATACTTTAACATATATTTTTGTAAAAAATTATTATTTCATAAATAATAATGTTATCATAAATTAATTTTGAGTAAAATGAAATTACGATACAGTACACACACACATATACATATACTGTACCATAATTATACTATACCGTAACATATAGTATATATTATTTTTTATCTGAATATATTATAGCATATATATTTTCCAAAAAAACGATCGGTTTTGGAAAATACTTATTTTGATAAATATTTAAATTAGCATAACTTTTCAAATTTATTACAATAATTTTATTATATTTTATAATTTTCATTTTTATTTTTAATTATTTCTTTTTTTTAATTATTCAATTATTTCTGCATAGAATATATTAGCATATGATGTTCATTTATTATGAAATAAATACTTCAACCAGCTATTTAAATATATAATAATTGCGTTTCGTTTATTATAATATCGGCCATATGCAAAATAGAGAAATTTTTGTTAAAATCGCAAATAAATCATAAAATGTTATTAAAACATTTTAATTAAAGATGTTCATAATTGTTTTAATTACAATAAATAATATATTATTATGCTGAATATCTTCATGATATTAGAGTTGGTTTATAGAATACGTGAATATAATAAATAATGTAATATAATATAAATACTATACAACATGAAATGCAATAACATCTATAGAGTTATTAATAATTAATTGTTAATATGTGATATTTTATTAAATGTAAAAGAAGTATTTTACAACAATTTTTATGAATATTAATAAATTTTTAATTTATGTTTATAAATTAAAATATTTCTGTAAATATTAAATTCACAAATAAAAACAATTTCTGCAGTTTTGTTACATTAAAAATATAAATATAAATATAATACATATTTTCAATAAAACATATATCTTAGCAGCGTTTTCTTACTTTGAATTTACTGAATTTTACTAAACTTTAAGTGCAGTTTCAATTTTATATTACAACATACATAAATATTTGTTTATATACGAATCACATAAATTGAAATATAACATATAATTATAAAAATATAAAGCATAAAGAAAAGCAATTTGTTTCTGGAATTAAATATAATAGAAGTAAATAAAACAAATAAAATTAAATTATTATACCATTTTCTTAGGGTTATATAAAATTTAGGGGTTGTATAATAATTAAAGGATTATATAAGTAAGGGCAATATGGTATTAATGAAGAGATTATATATTACTCTGCTTAGTGCTTAAATTATATTTATTTAATAATATTTAGAATTTGTCTAGAATTGTTTAAAATAAATAATCGTTACTGTTCTGAATATGTTCTCAATATGCATTTAATATTTACACATACTCTTGAGAACTACTAATGTTATATACATTATGTAAAAGATTTGTCAAAATAATTATACATACAGTTTATTATATAATAAACATTAAAATGAACATTAATATGACTGAAAATATTGTATACAACAATTACTTATAACAAGTTTTAATAGCGCTTTCGAATTTTTCAGGATCGATTAGCATGAATGCAATTTATTTTCTTAAATTTAAAATATGTGTGTATAAATATATAAAAACATAAATTTTTCATGAATAATTTTCAAAAGTACTATAAGTAATGAAAAACAAGCTGTGATTCGTATAAAAATAGCACCATTATGTTCATACTTTAAAATAATAATAATAACTTTCAAAAAAATATCAATTTCTGCACTTATTTCCATTAAAATCATAAAATAAATTACTAAGTGATATATTTTGATTCCATGCTATTTTCAATCATTTAAACAGTGTTTCATCTAGGTCACGTTTTTCATGTATTCATAATATCTTTGAACGAACACAATTTTTGTGAAAAGCTTTAATGTTTTCTTGATTGTTCTAAATTCTTATGGAGTGCACTAACACTTAAATTTCCTTTAAATTTAGTCAAACTTAACTTTCATTGCGACAAAGAAAACGTTCTAAAGATATGTTTATACATGTTTCCAAAAACCATCACATCGAACAATAGATTATAAAATAGTTTACAACATATTAAATAAGCTTTTATACATCAGTAATAAACGTATTCTAAGTGTTATGAAATTTCAGTATTCAAAAATGTTAATGCTTATTTCAAAATAAGTAAAATTATTGAAAATTTCATTCATATGCTTATTGAATAAGAATACACTCAATTATGTAGCATTACAAGTATAATATCATAAAATTTGTTATGCGATTATAAAGTAAACAATATGTATTCAAACTTGTTGAGTGTTAAAATTAGTAGTTTCTTTTTACACTTCAATTATATTTTATTAAGAATCCGATCATATTAATATTCATTTAAATATATTTATTATACGATAAATTAAATAATTCTAATTATAAATCTGTCAAATAATATAAATGCAACTCATATACTTTCAACATAACATCAACATTACAAGTAAATATTAAATCGATCGAAAGATGAATAACGATATAATTATAATATTGCAATTAAAATTAACTATTAAAGACATACCATCATTACCTATGTTCAAAAAATGAGTGAATTAATTATCGTACTTTTTTGTTTGTTTGTTATTTTTTTTTTTTTTTTTGTTTATTTCAATACAAAGTACCACTTTAAGAATGGTGAAATTACGTAGACTTAGTTGAACGTGTTATAGCATACAGAAAGTATAAATAGATACGCACTTTCTTCACAAACATGTATTCCTGTTAAAAATACAGACTCAAAAGGAAGTGCCCGATTGGTGGAATATAAAACAGTGATTGCCGTCGAAGCGGAGGGATAATTATAACCGAGATGACTGTGACAGGAACGAAGGTATAATTGAAACTAGAAAGACTGTAGAGGAGACAGGGGAATAATTCTAACTAGGGTAGTTTTAAAAGAAAATGTTAAAGTTATGCATTAAAATTAAAATAGCATCGAATAAAGTTACAGATAATGAGCGTTTTTTCATATTTTAAATACACTGATCACAAATGTAGATTTTGTATCGTTACAGTGATAAATAATAAGATATGATGTAATAATTAGTTAATCTAACTGATTAATTTACTCTGGTCTGTTCTTATTTAATTTTATTGCCTATTTTATTCAAAACATTAATTAATAAATTTATAAATAACAAAATAGATCGGATCATACATTTGTAATTTATACAAATATCTCATTATCTCAAATGTTTGAATATATATACAATTTGTGTTAATTGCAGTGTATAATTCACAGTCTGCAAGGTTCTTTGTTTGGTATATTAAATATTTTAATAATTTTATTTTTACAATTTTTAATGCTGTTTGAATATGTTATTAAACTTCGTTTGAATTATACATTAGTTAATTCAAATTGAATTTCTATAATCTTTTTCACTATAATTTCACGTAAAAGTAGTAACAACGATAAATTTTTAATTCAGTTTATGACAACATAGCAACGTCTTAAAATTATATTTATTTAATTCGTCATGGCATACATATATTCACCAACATGTTTAAATTGTAGAAATACATCAATATTTAATTATAATTTGTGATTATGCATGTATATGATCATACATTCCAACGCTAAAACAATGAAAATACTGTGAAATAAAATAATTCCCATCACTTATTAGCTCAACGAGATAAATATATGTTCATTTACTTGCAGTAAACACAAAACGTTGTTAAACCGTATTAATTATTCTTACAAAGTACAATTCTGAAATCGAAAAATGTTTTAAAATCATTTAAATTTACCAATTAATTACTTTATATTATATGTTTATTTTCTGCAATAACACCATATTAATGTTATTATAGTTAATATTTTTCAATTGTTTAACAATTCTTTAAAATGTCTAATAACAAATTAATACACTAATAAACAATACGATATAAATTAAAGAATAATTTTAATAAATAAACAATATAAAATAAAAACACATATTTTCTAATAACATAAAATAGCTTGGAAATATTATCTACATTTAATAATATATAGAAAATTATTGGTATAAATATTTTCTATACATGAAGCAATTAAGGTTATAACAATATAATTAAAAATAAACAAACCAAGAGTTGCCAATTAATAATTTACATTTACTAATTCTGTAATATAAATATTATTGCAATAACAACGATCATCAAAGAGACTGAATGTTGCAATTAAATGGATTTATGAAATACATATATAATATCTGTAATGTATGTGACATATTTGACATGAACTATAAAAAAATTGAAGCTGTAAGAATTTGTAAGTGATTTGTATTTTATATCGTAAAGGAAACTGTTTACCATCATAGATAGTATCCGTTTTAACTTAGCATATCACAATAACTCAAAAACACCTATCTTATAAAAAATTGACCGAGATAAAAAGTGTTTATCTTCGATGGGAGCATTTGCTTGTCCTATAATGAATCTCCTCCTCTAGCTTAGGTAAGTGGAATTTGCAAAAATTTTAAATCTTGCATACATTTTGTTTTATTACAGATTCGTATTCCACGTCACAAAATATTTTAAATTTATTTTCATAATTTTTTTGGAATTACGCTGTAATTACAAATTATAATAGGTCAAAATTATTATTCACTGCTATTAGATCGAGAGAGAAACCATAAGAAATGTAAAGATAGATTCTCTTTCAATCTATTCTCTTATATCTATTCTCTTAAATCCACGGAAACATGAAATGGATAATATATTCTATGCTTTATATTTGATCAATTGAGGTCCGACCAATTCCTAAATTAACAACTATTTTTCCGGTTATTAATGTGGGGTTTATTATCTACAAAGCTTTTTAATTTACTTTACTTTTTTTACCACTCAATCCTCCTTAGCAACTAGTC
>JABFOX010000422.1:0-16991 GCA_022817665.1 Axea sp. ZL-2020
CTATATATTGAAATTGGTAATATAGAAAAAAATTTTGGACTATATAAATCTCTCGTAATCATGTATATATTCTTGTACGATTCAGAACTGTAAGATTTTTTTAATTCAATATATATTTTGTATATGAGAAAACCATGTATAGATAAATATGTAATATAAATGACCTGAATATAATAAAAATGATTTATCATCATTTTTATTATAATCATATAAATATTCCATATAAATTGATTAATATATCTCAAATGTGTATATAAATGTTTTCGGTACTTTGTATATGATATAGAAGTTTTTAGTATTATATATAATTATGTATTATTTTTTAGTATTAAATATCATTTAAACTTCCACATATATATATTTGTATATAATATTATATATTATTATATTCTCTACAATTTTTTTATTAGATTTATGAAATCTTTTTTTCATTTATGAAATCATAATGTTTGAAATGTACAACTGTATCTTAATCATGCAGACAGTTCTTCACTTGGTTTTGCATGGAAATAATGCAATTGAGTTATAACACATATACCGTATGTGAAAAAAGTTTAGATTTCGCATTCCGTAATTTTCAGAATTGTTGAAGCGTAAACTTGTATTTAGTGAATTATATAAACATGTAATAATATAACAATTCTGATTTGACTAGAATCATGGTTTATACTAAACACTCAATTTTGTATATTCGTTGCTACTAATGGATTGCATTTTGCCTTAGTAATATTTTTATTCATTAATAATTCTGGAAATTGATGTTTTAATTATTGCAAGTTATCAAGATTGAATATTAATCATTTTAATATGAAATTTTACAAATACCTTTTTTTATAATTGTAAATTATATTTTATTTGACTTTAGAAATATAAATAAAAACACCAGAAATCATTAAATATTAAATTTACCCTACAACTTTTTTAATTTATAATTAAGTATTATTAAGATTATGTGAAATAAGTGTACAGGGTGATGATAGTTATGAGCACATCTATGAAAAATGTACGAATCTTGAAAAAGACTTCTTTAAAAATTATGATTACCAATAATACTTCACTCGTATCTACTTATACATAATATTTTCATTAATTTAAATTGTACTCAATAGAATTGTCATGGTATATTAATTAATAAATGAACAAATTAATGCATAACAAACGGACATCTTTCTGTTATGGAAGCAAATATTTAGACATAATTTTTCAAGAATAAATTGCACTGTAAATGTGCAGCATCATTTTCTTCATGGACAAAAACAGACCTTGAAAGAAAACCTCATGTTTAATATTATACGTTATAATCTAATCTCTATAGAAAGAAAAATATACATGAGGTGGAGTGGTAGCTCCACCTTAATTAATAAAGACGGGAAATTCTCATTTATCATCGCTGAATATAATTTCGATAATTCAAACTCAATTAAAATAATATTAGAGGTTAAACCTAATAGAAAAAGCATTTATAATATTATTCTAGTATACAGTCTCCCAATAACTAATAACCAATAAAAAATATTCCCAACAAATTTTGAAAAACTTTTGTTAACTTTTCTAATAACATTCAACGTAACCACCGATTTTTCGGATCCGTCTGTCATGAAGGGAGAAATCTTGAAAAAATTGCATTTCGTATGTTTAAGCAATAGAAAATAAATTTGGTCCTCAAAAGGCCTGGTCAATCACATTTTGCATCAAACTTAATTTCCATGTCACCAAATATAGTTCAGAACTGTATCTGACAAATACTCAATTATAAATTTCAAAGTGATTACTGTTCCACCAAGAACAAAGCATGATCTACTATCGCTGATGCATCAGATTTCGCTATTGGTGCCCTTCTATAACGAGTAAATCATAATCTTCAGCCTTTTTCGTTCTTCACGAAATGACTCACAGTCGTACAACAAAAAGACAGTGCTTATGACCCCGAACTTTACACGATGTACATTGTAGTGAAACACTTTCAATATTTCGCAGAAGGTCGATAATTCATTGTTTATGCAGATCATGAACCACAGATATTCGTGTTCAAACGTGATGATAAACGTACTCCGTGACAATTCCTATATTTGGATTTTATCGGTCAAATTTCGAACGACATGCTTCAAGAATAAAAAATAAAGTACAGATGCGACACTGATATCGATAATCACAGAATCGCCTACCTCTACGAATTAGCTGCAGCGGAAATAGAGGATGACGAATTGCAAAAATTTCCGCAAGGAAATAATCATTCTCTCAATTTACATAAAGTTAAATGTGAGAAGTCTGATATAGAATTATATTGCAATACGTATCAGAGAAAGGCAGTACGTATACATATTACAAAGGAACGAAAGACATGCGTAATGTTAATCCTACGATCAAGAATTCTGCATACGCTGCACGATCTGTCGCACCTCGACAGCTGCGAGAAAATTAATATCAAAGCGTTTCCCTTAGCCAAGGATCGCAAAAGATTGTAACGATTAAACATAGTTATATATCGATCGTCAACGACCAAAAGCACCAGAGGATTTTATTTCAGCGGAGTTTGTTTCGAACATATTAATGCCGCTGTTGAGGGACCACGACCACTGGCAAATGGATTTCGCCATTGTCTCACTTGCACCGACAGATTTATGCTGTAGCCAGAAAGTCTACCGATGATGAAAACAGCGGTCGAATCGCGCATTAAAACAATCCTTGACGACTGGATAACAAGGTTCGGTGTCCCATTGAAAATAATTATCGATCAATGCCGCCAGTTCGAATCAAAACCTTTTAAAGAGCTGCTCGAATGATTGTAATACAACATCTACGAACTTCATCATACCATCCCACCGCTAACGGAATGATCGAACGAGTCCATGGACAATTAAAAGCAGCGATCAAATATTACGAGACCAACGACAGGTCCTGTGGTACTGCCAATCATTTTGTTCGGTATGCCAACTGTCTTTAAGGATAATCTTCAAACAACATCAGATCATCAATTAACCTCCTGACGAATTTTTCAGAGCAGAAAAGAAAAAATAAAATATTTGAGACGTGTTACACCCCGACAACAAGGAAGTTAAAAGACTTTCTTTTTTAGACTTGACCATAACACCATGTGTTTTCATTTGTCACGGTGCCACCAAATCAAGACTACGAACACCATACGATGGAGTTATATATATATATATGCATACATACATTCGAGGTAGTGCAGAGAAATGTAAAATCATTTGAAAGAGAAAAACGATTCAGTATTAAAATCACCGAATGTATCGTTTTCACTGATCACCAACGGTCTTCGACGCTATTTGTGCCGTAATTACTACTTTTTGTAAAGCTGTATGACTAATAGGACAATACTTTTGCGATGCGACGATGTCAAAAGAATTTATTTTATTACGCTTTTACATAAATCGTGTTTCCTCTTTATTATGAAATAAATTTCGGAACAGAACGAGTGGATGTAAAGTGATTTCTAGCTGACCCTTGAATGAAAAGCGAAAGGGAAACAAAGGATGCTGTGTGCTTAGATTTTCATTCATTGAGAACTACGTACGTCACATGTGTGTATATGTATGCTATAATGATAAATAAGTGTTATGTCTTTAGTCGGTGAAATATATTCGTATAATTTTCTATGCCGATAGGCAATTATTGTTCGTACTCCGAATTGATCGTACAAATTTAATAAATTCTTATTGTATAATAAAGGTCAAAATCGTGTACTTTTATTTAAGCGAATACCTACCATAATAATGATAACAATATTAATAGTAACATAATATAGAGATAAAAAAGAATGTATCGTGTTTGACAAGGAATTTTGAAACGTGGTGTTTGAAAAAATAATTTTAAAAAAATCTCCAAAGAGATTTATTACCTTTATCCTTCAGATACTTGACTATTTCACTTATTTCGTTTTCAACATTAATTTACTAAATTTAATTAATTGTATTTCTAATTATTCATATTTCGCGTTTCCTTTGAGACGTAGATAAAAGAATATAGGACAACAAAAAATCATTTTGCATGTTATGTATTCAAGCATACTTAATCCATTTATCATGTTTCTGATATGTTTCACTATGTTCGTTTAACGTGCATTTAATGAATTTTCAATGTCGATTTGATACACGTTTAATAAAAATTTCAGTATGAACTTAATTAAATTCTATGTAAATTTATCAGTGTGGCTATACGCGGCTAAATTTTGCAGTGTAACAAATATAAAGATAAAATAATGTAACACAAATGTACATTTGCACATAAATATTCCAAATTTGTTATAATACTTTGCAAACGAAACTTTCCCGGAAGAACAGAAGAATTAAACTGATAATTCAACAAAGAATATAACTATGATAATTTCGGCAAAAAAGTTTATCGAAAGAAACGATATCTGTTAATAAAACTTTCACCGTAATTAACAATTAATTTTTACACTGACAAAATAAATGTTAATATTAAAAAACACGGCTTACTATCGGATTGTAAAATTAAGAACCAGTGATGTATAGAAATTGCTTTTAAAGCTACTTCATTTCGCTGTTTTTCACGACAGCGTGTAACAAAATAATTTAAATAATGGAACGAGAAAAAAAAATCTAATAATATTGACTGATACTGAACATTTCCAAATTCAATTTACCATGTATTTTACGAATTTCTTTTATATATTTTTTAACGAAAAACGGTTTTGATTTTATGTAAGTTAAATTTAAATGTATAAATTACGATAAAATATATTTAAACAAAACTTTCTCATGCTTTATCGTAATGATTACAGAATGAGAAGTTTAAGCAAATACATTTCTTTTTTTAATAAAATAATATCATAATATATTAATTATTTATTTTATACGTGTATGTAAATATGTGTATATGTATGATAGACTGAATATACTGATTACGTTATCACTTAGTATTATTATTCCTATCTAAAATAGATATAATGAATAAAGTCGTGTGCAAACACATCAAACAACGTTTCTCAACTCGTCATATGTATAATGTACAATAATTGTTGCCGTGTGCAAATGATGTGTAATCACGTGTGATCATCGGAACGATTGATGTTACATGCAACTTTATAAAATGAAAGAGGTTGCACAAACAGATTTATTCGGGGATAGATATATGTGTATATTTATATTTACATGAAATAAGTTTAAATAAAATTAATATAAACATAAGTATCAATGAAATATAATAATAAGAGTTTATATAATTATACCTATAAATATCGACATAAGTGAAAACAAAAATAAGAGAATACTGCATAATGGTATTAATTACTCAGAGATTTGTTACTTTTTTAATGACATTTTTGTCTTGAAATGCACTATTTCCAATTTAAAAGCTTTTATTAATTGTAAAAATCTTTCTTTTTTACATTAATTTATTTATTTTATTATTAAATTTTTATATTTGCATTTTACACAATTATTTATTTTTATATATATACACACTGCGAGTGAACGAAAAAACGCCACCTTAGCTAAGACAAAAATTTGTCGACTTTTAAACTATCATAACTTCATCACTACTCTACATACAGGAACTACAACGCAATGACTTATTTTTATTATTAAATTCAAGACTGAGCTTTTAGTTTTAAAATTTTTGTTTTATATTTTTACGAATATTTCTAGGTGCCATCACATAAAAAATTTAATATTTTTTGAGAAAAAAAACTTAACAATTTTGTAAGCATCCATTCTGAAGAAATGTTTTAAAAATTCTGGTTCTAAGGTCTTGTAACATATGTTATTCTCTTTAAAGTAAAATAAAAAATAATTAGTTACGTTGAATTTTAATAAAGTTGCGCAAGTTTAAAGAAAGACATGCACGCCCTTAATCTTGCGGGATATCATTCCAGACATTTGTTTTTCACCTAATAAGTTTCACCTAGTTGTCGAAGTTCTATCGGAGGTCTTTCCAAATCTCTCATGTGAGCCATTAAATCCCAACCATGTTCAGTGAGGTGGAGATTTGAACGTATGCAAAATGTACAGTGCATAAAGTTCATTTAAACTCATGTAATTTTGTTAAACTGGAGCATAACTTTTTTTCTTGGTTTTATAAACAATGAAATACTCTACAAGACCTTACAAACAAAAATTCTTTTACAATGCTGTAGATGGTTGTAAAGTTACTGAAATTTATTTTCTGGTAAAAAAATATTTTTTCTGGTAAAACGTGACTTGGTTTTTCATGTGGCAACACCTAGAAATATTAATGAAAATGAAAAATAAATATAAGTATTAAAACTGAAAATTCAATTCTAGATTTAAAAAAGTTGAAATCATGATATTGTAGTTATGGCAGTTTGAAAATCGACAAATTTTTTTCATAACTAAGGTGAATATTTTTTTACGCGCAGAGTTTATATAAAAGTTACAATTGCTTAAAATTCTGATAAAAAATAAATAAATAAAATCAAATAAATTTGACATATTCATGTTTGTAAAAGTTACAAATTATAAAACACTCCTTCATATGTTTTATTGGCAGGATACATTAGGGCGAATAATACAGTTCTAATTAAGACTAAATAAATTTGTTAAATGACTTTACTTAATTTATTATTATAATGAATTATGATATAAATGGGAAAGTTTATACAGATGATTATACCCATGATTGAAAAAAGAAATTATTGTGACAAGCTATACCAAACAAAAACTTTCTAGATACAAAAGACAATACAATTGATACAATTCTCAATTAAATGAATGAAAAGTATAATTAACTACAGGTCATAAAACTGATTTAGAAATGGCAGAGCACATTAATAGTTACAACCAAACAATATATTAAGTTATTAAATTTTATTGTCAATTAATGCCAAGGAGATTTAATTAGATTAAATGATTGTATTATATAATTGCCCCAAATTTCATTTTATGTTTTTAAGTCAATTATTATTTTTAAATAATATTTTATATATAGATCATGAATGAGTTAAGGATAAAATATAACTTTTTTATAATAGATAATATTCTTAAACTGTTTTATTCATAGTTTTATAACTTTATATGAAATTTTTAAAACGTTGAAGTCTACTAAATTAATATTATTATTATAGAATGTCTGCAATTTTTCAACAATTCATTACCATGTTTTATAAATCATGAACAATATCTGACATGAGGAAAAATGTACAAACTCCTTATTTCAGTTTATTTTATTACTATTCCACTTGTATTTTATTGTTAACAAATTTCTTCATTGTCTTTCGGTTTCATTTATCATTTGACTGTTTTTTTTGTTTTTTGTTTGTTTTTTTTTTTTCTTTCAGATAATGCTTCACTTGACTAAGCATTCTTTGCCTTTTCTAATTTCTTACGTAATTTTTCAACATCCAGAAAATCAAACAAAATGTTTATTCAGTATACATTTTTTTATCATGATTCAAATAATGTTACTTAAAATGTACTTTGCTGCATGTTTTCGCTTGTTTTAATACAATTTAATTTGCACACAGTTTATTTTTTTTCATTGCGTCCATTTCGTACGTTAGCAACAATTTAACTTTACAAATAAAATCAAAAAATGTGAAGACTTAAAGTAAAATTCTTTGAACTAAAAAAAATTTCGCAAAGCTGTAAAATGCGAGATTTTGAAAAAAATGTCAATTATAAAAATGCCCAAATGCACAAACGACGCGTTATTAACTGTTTCTAAACAAAGTTACATTGAATGAAACACAAGTAGACAATTTGAATGAAAGTATAACAAAGACACGGTTTCAAGTATAAAGCCATCAGACCGTACATAAACATTTCCGTTCTAATAAATTGTACTAGGCAATTGTACAGAAAAGAACGTGTTATGATCTGACATTTGATGTACAAATAAAGCAAACGTTGCTTGGAAAATTGACCAATATGATCTCCTGAACGCTGAAACAGAATCGACTCGCATGTGGGATGGTTTTTACGTTTCTTCTTTTGTGCAACCGTATCATTTTTAGCGTTCATTAGTGTTTAATTATTTGAAATAAACGGTTTATATATTTCCAAATGAATGCCGAAGAACCACGCGAAGAAAAAGTCGTAAAATCTCGTCTTAATTACGTATCTTGATCATTAAAGGAAATCGCATTTCCATATACGTAATTGTATGATAATTATATAAGACCGAATCGCTATTGCATGTAAATTCCGATATAACATTTCATTCTAAAAGTTGCATCTGCTTAATCGTTTATGCGAATATCTTCTAGCAGAAAATTCAATTACAAAATTTCATAACTGAATTCTGAACACTGAACATTCGTATTTTTGAGCGAAACGCTAATTTCAATATTACATTGATCAAAATAGATTATACTTTTGAATATGAAGAAAATATATTTCATGATTTGTTTGAGATGTGCAATGGTGAGTTTCAAGCGTTGTCAATATTTCCTTGTTGCACAACCGAGGAAGTAATTTTGTTATTATCATAATCTCTGTATGATAAAAGTGAAACATTATAATAAATAATTTGTTTGTGGAACAAAATTACAATATTAATGTTTGCGACTTAATTAGTACTTGAAATTAGTTCTTGAAATATTGTATGTATTTTATAATTATTATTATTAAAAATTATTTTTAAGTATTTATTTATAAATAATCAGTTATTATTCAAATAATACTACACGCACAACTTTAATAGAATTTGAACAAATGTTTTAATTTAAAATAGGCTAAATGATTAGACAGAATATTTCTATCGATCTATAAAACCTTTGAATATAAACGTTAAAATAATGTTTTTAACAATTTTACATGCTAGAACAATTCGAGAAATATCAAAATTATATACGTGTTTAATGATATTAAATTTTTATTTGTAATGTTTTGTTTGTTTAATTCGAGTTCTTTCATCAAATTACAAATAACAAGATGAAACTATATTTCCGTAACACGAGCGTAAAACTTAGCGTTATCATAATTGTTATTAAAACAATGCGGATACCGTAACACAATATTTATGTTGCAGCGTGGAGAAATGAATTTAAAGAATTTTGTTATGGTATTTTACAATGTTTAAAATTTATTACCATAATGGATTCATATTAATAAAATAATCATGTATTTGCACAAGTAGAAATTTGAATCAATATTTTAACGCAATGACGAGAAGTTGATTCTGCTTACAGACAATGGAACATCTTATTGGTGCAGTATGATTTCATTATAAAGAAAGAATATTTATAAAAATTGTATTATTTTCAAAAAAATATTGTTTTTTAAGGCTGATTACATGCATTTAAAGAAAGTTACGTTTCGTAAAAATTAATGTCGAAGAAGTCATTAAGAAATATGTAATTCATATGAATAAGTCAGATCAATTTAGTTTGATCTAGATTTTCCAATAATTATAAATAAGAAAATTTAGTTTAGGTTTATAGGTAAATTTTTGATTGAATGAATCTGAAAAGTAAATTTTTCTGTCGAGGTAAATTAAATTATTACATATAATTTAAATGAAAAAATGGTGTTTGATATAATTATAATAGTAGTATATATTTAACTGCATTAAAATATGAAAACTTACATTTCATAATTTATAATATTTATTGTATTAAATTGTATTATTCATAAATATAATTTTAAGTAAGTTTTTACTTGAAAAATTGTATTTGAATTGTTTAGGTAATTAATTGTATTTTAATTTTACAAAGCATTTCAAATTTTATAAACAATAAGACAAAGATGTAAAATAGTTATCGTCATACAATTAAAATATATTTAAAACGAATTATTTAACTTAAAAAGTATGATTTTTATACAGAAATTTTAATTACGGTAACTGGTTACGAAATTCATTGTAATCGTTTAAAGCTATTGGTACGCTTTTCTTTAAACACAGAGAATTGAAATTAGAAGAAATTTAAATTCTCGCAGTTTCACAGTGATTACGCATTTTAAATATCTTTAAAGTCCTACTTTTCATATGTAACCTTTTTAAATGAAATTCTAAATAATTACAGACTTTCTTGTAATTTTATCTTATTTATTACCTAGTTATACGGAAAATTTTTTTAATAGGAAAATTAATTTTCATATTAAACTAAGTTGCGTCTTGATCATAAAATAAAAATTGATTAGAAATATATTAATTGTACACCATTTAATTTCTACATTTTTGTCGTAATTTTCGGACTTTAGTTCATTTATTTTCCTTTTTTTTTGTTTTATTTATTTATTTAATTGCCATTTATCTAACTCAGCTACAGTTCAGATCAAATAACATGTGAAGTATAAAATACCATGTTTCAATTGAATACAAATTCAAAGAAAAATGTTATTGCAAGAAATTTGGAAATAAAATTGGTAGATTTAACACATCTTTTGCATTTTTGCAAACAAAAAAATATTAAAATGTATTATTTCAAAAATGTTTAATCTTTGAATAATATTTAATGAATCATTTTGTAAATAATCAGTAATGCATGATTTTTCTCAATGTATAATGGTTGATGAATAGCACAACTTTCTCTTATTACAATAGTTCAGAACTATACAAATTGTTCACGTGTATTACACGTACTTAATACAATATACATAACACAATTTATTTGATATCTCACATTTCCGTATCTTGATAATTCTATTTAGTGACTTTTTATTTCTTTCAATTGTCATGACAAATATTTATTAATAAACGAAATATTTAAATACTAACATATTTTTCGATATTTTTTTCATAACGTTCTCACAGTCATATTTGAGTTCATAAAATTCTTGAACATTGAAAACTCGAAAACAAATAATTTTACTTATTCCAAACCAGTATGAGTTTCCTAACTTATGTAACAAAAACCTCGCCGATGTCAAATTCCTTCTGTAGAAATACGATTTTCGATATTTCAATGAAAATTCAACCATTTTAGGCAATATTCGCCAATCACCATTTTTTCATCCCAATTTTAAACATTTTTGCATAAATTTAACAAACACTACCAATATTTCGTTATCTACCAAAATTGTACATATTTGCTGTCTAAGTAATCAAATTTAATTACAATTTTTTATTGCAAAAGCTTGAGGTTTTAAGTTATTTTTACTTCGCAATATACGTTTTTTTAAAGGTTGTAACATTTTCTGAAATTCATTTACAATAAGCGGATTTTGAAATGAAACGAAAATCTGTCAGAGTTGTAAATGATTCGTCTGGTGAATGAAGGTTGTAATTGATTGATTATAAATAATGGGAAAAAAGCAAACGTGTACCAACACCATGCGCGAATATTCGTGACGATCTGTCTCGCTCACAACTAGATTCGTGGGGAAATGCCTGAGACATCTGCCGAGACTGAACGAAGCCCTGGGATGGATTCTTTTGTAATGAGGCTTCGCAGCGAAAATGTGGTCCCGAAATCGGATCTTCTTCGCCGAACGAAAGCACTCGCGCGATGCCGCGAGGTCGCTTCTTCGTTGTTTGAGCACCATATCGGAGCGTTTGGAGAACAAAAAATCGTAACCCGCGCGCTATCAAGAAGTCATGATTTTTTCGCGTCCTCGCGTCAGATGAGTCGGCGAGACGAGCAAAGAACGCGCAACCCTGCGAGGAACATAAAGCAGAACTGAGGATCCAGACAAAGCGACACGCCGGCAAAACCGTTCCTCAATGTGCTAAGTGCATCTTGATTGGAGAACGCGCGATCTCAACGCTTTCGTTCGAGAAAGTTGTTGCGTTGACCTCGAGGCTTATTGTGACGTCAAGGGGAACAGTATATTTAACTTAATAAGGATTTCAATATTCAAGATTACTGTAATATCAACAAATTACCAAAAACAAATTGTACATTTTACACGTTTGCGCACTTTGGCTTTTGACTTTTCTAAGCTTTTATCGTTTGTCCCAAAACGATAAGGCTTTTTGTTAAATTCCGTTGAAACTTTTGTAAAAATTAATATTGTATTAACAAACAAATAAATCAATTAATTTAATTTTAGGAGAAAAGAAATAGTTTGGTTTAATAGAACTTTTGTATTGTAGAATAACTTTTGAAAGAATTGAACGTTTTTAGTTATGCAATTTATTAATAAATATTTATATGTGCACATAATTATAATAAATATTGTTCAAAAATTATGTAAAACAATAGCCCACGATTTTTAATTGATTCAACTAATTTTGTACTTTATTAAATTTGGAAATTTTGTAGAACATTCCTTAAAATTATTGCTTGAACAGCATCCTGTATGAAAGTGTTTCATTTGATTAAGAAAATAAATTTGATTTTAATTAACTTTTTTAATTTTTACAATTTTATCTAGTGTTTTTTACATTAAATTTTTATTTAATTATAATAATTTAGTCTTTTTGTTCGCGAAACAATTAAATTTATCAAGAGAGTAATTATTAAAATTGAAACCAATCTACTTTGCACTCAAAGCATTTCGTTTCTTGAGAATTAAAATTGAAGTACCGCTTATAAAACGTTGTGCTGAATTAACATTAAATTAAATAATTTTCATAGGTATTCTTTTGTGTTTAGTATAGTATATTATGTAAATGAATAAAAAACTAATTGCGAAAGTTGAGTTATATCAATTCTTGCAGTAATCCTCAGACACCGATGCAAAAAATGACGTGATTTAAATGTCTGCATTTTGAGTCACAGAGGTTGTTTCTTCAGAAACGGCGTATAAATATTTTCGTGTATGAAATAATAAGTGGTGATCATTAAAACGAAAACGTCTCTGGCGAATATAAATATAAATATTAATTGTGAGTTATGAATTAAAATTGAATCAATGCAATTTTAAATTTAATTCAAAATTGCATAAATCAAGTGAACTTTAATCATCATGCTCAATGAAAGAATTTTGCTTTTTAAATGCATCCCATCATAATGATTAAAATAAAATGCAATATTTTTTATTAAAGATATTACTTAATGATGTAATTGATTTAGATCTTATGTAACATGTCATATATATATATATATATATTTCATGTATTACTGATAAGGAGTTTACATTGTTTACAATTTTAATGAGATGTGTATGTTTAATTAAAATGCAAACAGATCATCGTGTGTGAACTATTAATGTATGTGTGGATGTTTTATTTTTGTATTAAAGATTTATTACTTTTCAATGTATAAATTATACATTTTTATAAACTTCATGTGATTTTGCAGAAACACTGATATAAAAGTGATTGATAACAGGATTCAGGTGTTATTTTAATTGGGTTCAAATACTAACGTGACTTTTTATGTCTGAATTTCCTATTTGAAATGTGAGTGAGATCAAAGTAAGCTCAAGTGAGGTCCAGATTAAATGTCTCCAAGATTCAGATTACATCCTAATAGTTAGAAGGAATTTAGACCAGGTTGATATAAAGCATCGAACTATATATAGCTTAGAAACTGGACTATCAAATCATTCTTTACTTTTTAAAACATTAGAAAGGTTCATCTCCTGATAACGATCAGGCCAATTAAATCAATGATAAGAATTGGAATCATGACAGCGTGTTGTTAAAAATTTTAAATTCGACAATCTGCTTTAATGCCTGCAATAATTGTACGTGGCTCTCATCTAGACTTTGTACAAAATTGTTATAAGTTTCATGCAGAATTTATCTGGTTCTAACTACAGTGTAATTGCACTTATATGAGTTATTGAAAAATTAGACTGCAAATCTATCATTTAATATACTGGTCTTGTTGATATAATAAAAATAAATAACATGAATATATTTTTTATATTCAAGTGTCTGTACACAAATACAAGAAGTACAGACAGTTATAATATGACTGTAAAATGATTTATTCTATTATAAAATTTATATAACAATAAAAAAAAGTACAATATTCAACATTCCCGATAATCAGTATTATGCAAAATTCATGTAAATTTTATTTAAACGTAACATTATATAAATGTTATGTAAGATAAAATTTCATTATTCAGAATAACATGTATTAAATGTACTATTTACTACAGCATTTTTTAATAAATTTATATTAGATAAATTAGTAACGTTAGGAAATAAATCAATTACTTGAATTTTTACATTAATCATTGATCAACAAAGAAATAAATTCAAATAATGTTAAAATTGGGTAATATATTTTTAGCAACATATGGGTGAAATAGTATTACAATAGTTATGGAATTAAGGTTTTACATAATAACAAATGAATTATGTGAAAAGAGGCCTTTAATATGTATTTTATGTAAAAGAAATTATTACGCAATACAAAAAATATTTAGTACACATTTATTATGATGTTGTTGAATAAATATCTGTCTTCCTTTAAACCCATTATTATTAATATTACTATTATTATTGCTGTTGTTTTAGTATTATTTAAAAGATTAACATAGAACTTATTGTAAAAGTTATAAAATCATTAGAATATTAACTCATTATAGTACCTAATAACTCATATTTCCATTTAAAATTAAGTGTTCGTATGATTTATACCACTTATCTTTAATATGAAACAATTATATTACATAAAATTTATATTATTTATTTACTGTTATCGAGTTTATATTCAATACACAATGGAATTAATACATTATTATTCATATCAAGTTTGTGAGGAATCAAAAAAATATTTCAACCATAATTTTTAACATGTTTTACAAAATAATTTTACTTTGAAAGATATTTGAAGAATAAATATATGTGATAATAATTTACGTAGCATTAATATTATATCAATATTCATATACGACTCCTATATTATTTTTTTATATTGTAAACTTTGAATATTTAATGTCTTTATTATTTTTTGAATTATTATAAATTTATTTGTCTGTTTATGATTAAATATTTATGCTTTTTATAAAAGCGTGCAATGCGCTACATTAATATAAATTAAAAAAAAAATCTTTTTTTCAGGTCAAGTTACACATGAGATATTTTATGATTTTAAATTTGTGACATATTTACATTTGTATATGGTTAATTTTTATTTACAGCTTTTTTCATTTACAAATATACGTTTGCTTAACTCATTAACTGTCAATTTTTTTTAGTTGTTTATAATTCTAATTTTTTATATGATCATTTATAGTGTTACAAATCTTATTTAAAAATTAAGTATCAACAAAAAATTAATGAAGAATTGATAGAATGGAGTAGTACAATTAAACTTTAACTCATTGACCGATAAATTGTTTTTTGATAATTTTGCATTTCCACTTTAGCGAAATTTCCAAATCCCCAAATGGGTATCATGGCAGTGAATGGGTTAAAGCACTATATTTTAGTGACTAATTTGATCATAAAATTAATATGCCAACAATATGATTTATGATGTTTTGTTAATTTAATATATTATATATTTAATTTTACACACATATAGTTTGGCTTAATAGATAATAAATAATGCAATCGTGTAATAACCAAGTTTATATTTATATTATATTTTTTAATTGTTTTACTCAATTATTATTCATTTCATTTTCTAATTTAATATACAAAAATGAAGAAAAATAAATGCTGTGTGTATATGTGTGTATGTGAACGAGTGTGTTAGACAAACAATTCAAAACATAATGAAGTTTTCATTGCGAAATTCTAATCATTTTGGTACATTGCTTTTAAATTTAAATGCTTGTTATACAAATAACATTTTTTTCTCATTGCATATAAATAATTTATTTGGTTTTATTTAGACAATTGCGTCATTCAATAAATGTCTGATAAGCAGCACTTTTTTCAAATATTTATCTTAATGCTCGGTGAAATAGAATTAAAAAAGAAATTATTCCAAGTTTATTGATTTTTTCATAGATATTCGATTTTTCAATGCCAGTCTATTTATTGCTGCTACTTTATTTTTTTCATTTAACAAATAATTCAACAGATAAACAGTAGATTTATCTGTTCTTGCACATGCGTATTTTAACACTAGTATGCATTTAACATATATATACATTATTACATGCATACATAATTATATAATATAAACATCCATGCAGAAACAAAAGCGCCTTAACTTTTTAAGGCGCGAATTTTAGAAAATAAAAAGACCTGTATTGTCCAGAATATGTATTTTTTTAAGTTGAACTAAGTTAGTTTTAATAGAGGAACAATGCAATACAAAAACAAAAATAAATGATAACTCAATTAAGTTTCTTCTTATAAGGTGGAACTCAAATAGTCCCAAAAGTCATATTCGACATCAAAAAGAATTAAGTTATTACTTTTACGGAAATTTGAGGAAACATTCGTTCCCTAAAAACAAGAAATTGTACTACCTACAATTTTTTAACACCAAATATTTCAATCACTCATTGTATATAATAAAATTTTACAATATTTCTATTCCACTACCCAATTTCATTCATTCAAAATATCTCGCCATTGATAAAAAAACAAAAAAAAACAAACGCCGACAAATTTTTTTTCTCCATTAAAGTAAAACTGATTTATGACTGAGGTTAATAGATTTTGTCTTGTCTTTTTATTTTGTTTTGTCATTTTGAGTGCTTGATATTTATAACAGAAAATCCAAATTGAACGTGGACGTAATAATGCATTTCAAATCAATGAGAAAGAATATATTAAAATACAAGCATGTCGGTAAAATTACATTACTTTGTAATCTCGCTTTGAAATCTTCCCGTTTTCACGAATCATTAATTTCAATTGATTTGCTTTTAAAAGCTAATTCATTATTGAATCAACATATCTTCACACCAATTGAAGCAGTTGTGTATTTGGAATTTATCATTCAACGACAAACACCGAAATAAATAACACGTTTTCATTGCGCGCAAGCCGAAAATCAGTTCGGTGTCGCAATTGTTTAAAAGTGGTAAAAGCGATATCGTCACGTGAATTTTCAGCGGTCGCACAATTGAAATGCCAATATTTTTACGACTCTTATCTCAACGGTAATTACGATTAACCGCACTTTCCATCGACCGATAAACCACGGGTACCTCGTTAAAAATGATCCAAACCAATTTCTGGTGAATTCATTCGACCGTTCGGGATTTATTCGCCACAAGCGAGTCCCAGTTGTTTAATCAGCTCTT
>JABFOX010000423.1:0-16989 GCA_022817665.1 Axea sp. ZL-2020
AGCACAATATGTTGCGTGTATTTCTAAGTGTCTTTGGGAAAAATTCTGCCATTTTGACCCATCCATGCTTTTTTTAGTCGGCTATATGAACTTAAATAACTTACACTATTGGGACAGAAAAGACTCACATGGTATTCCTGAAGCACCGTTGCACCCGGTTAAAATCGGATTTTGGTACGCAATATCAGCACAGAGCATAGTGGACCAATTTTTTTTTAACAATATAAACACTGCACGGTAGCCATGGATTTTCATGGAGTTTGGTGAACAACTAGATGATGTAGAACTGAGTCAAGGACGACGTTACATGCCATACATCGAATGAATTCATGGCACTAACAGCAAGTTTCCTTGACGACTGGATAATTTCCAGGAACCTGTGGCCACCGAGATTTCCGGTTTTGACATGGTTTATGCCACTCGTCCTCAGACACTGTTATCTGATCTGAAGCACAATGGTACACAGGAGATTCAAGCTATTGACAACAGTATCCTCCAACGAGTGGGCAATAACATGGAACGAAGTGTTGAGTTGTGCCTTATGCAGGATGGAGGGCATTTTCAATATTTGCTATAAAGGTAAATTTCCCAAATATCCTCTGCATTTCAGATATAATAAGTTGTCGCTAGCATAAGTCGTTTTGAAACAACTAAAAAAAATAAATGTGTCAGTTCTTCATAAATCACCCTGCATATATACAGTTTTGTTGGTTTATCTTGAGACAACGAAATATCTGTAATTAAATCTTTAGTTGTTTAAATGTTACAATTTTGTTAAGATAAACAGTGCTATAAAGGTAACAAATTGTTATAATTTTCGATGGATCGGAAGAGGAGGCACAGTTCATTTGCCTGCAAGATCGTCAGATTTTACTTCACCTGACTTTTTTATTGAGCTATTTAAAGAATGAAGATTATACACAAGTGTCAACAACGTGCAAAATCATGATTGCGCGAATCGTCAATGTTTGTTTAAAGATTATATCGGAAACACTTTTGAGTTGTATGCAATCATTTCACTCGCGAATATGCGAGTAATGCTTCGAAGAAGAGGGACATATTTTCGAACACCTTTTGTGAAATAATTTTCAAAACTGAGTATATCGATGTTGAGAGGCGAAGGAGCACCACTCATAAGGAGAGCAACCTTTTATCAGTTTAATCTCTTGCAAAATCCGGTAAACAGAATTTTTGTGATTACATTGCCACCTATCATGATTCAGAAAAAAATGTTAATAATAAGAGTTATTTATCTTTTTATCGAAAATCTGAATCTGCAATACAAAATGGGGATTCCCATTTAAGATTTCACAGTTGCTCCCACCCTTACCTCTTGGGAGTGGGGTGGGAGTAGGAGTGGAGTTAGACACCATCGAATGAGCTTCCCCCAAGACTAAAAACATTTATTCGAACCTTTTTTTGATTTGATGCGTAGTTCTCAAGATATTGCGTTGTATCAAGATAAAAACTCACCCTGTATATATATTTTACATACATTTATGTATATATTTATTACACAAAAAATAAATACTGATAGAAAGCATTATATTACAACAGTGTAATAATGCCAACATAGTTGGAATACATAAACCGCATAAAAAAATTCGCACAAAACAGCTCGCATAAAAATGAACCGCACAAAAATAGATTCGACTGTACTAAATTAAATGTTTCAAATTTACGAAATCTCAATAAAATCTCTTTCAGGTCAAAAGGTTGAATAAATAATCAAACATTATACAAAATTTTTACAAAAATTAAATTATTTGAACAAAATCAATTATTTTTATTCATATAAAATCTATTATTTATTGTTATCTTCGATTTTGATTCTTTATTTATTTGTTTAATAAAAATTAGAATTTATTTATGAAAATTAATATTTAATCCTAATTTTCAAAATTTCTGAAACGTTACAAAATATAATTTTTAAAATTTCATGTGATAAAAATTAAATTCTCGATACGGATTTGCAGGCAAATAAACAACATGCCAAGAAGCATCTAAAGTTTGAATATATGAATTAAAATTCTTGTTTCAAGATATTTTGTTAACTTATTTTGAAAATCGAAGGAACTAGAATCAGATTTAGTGTATAAGAAGGCTTAGATTTTCAAAAATGTTCACTTCAAATTTTAACATGAATCAACACAATTCTTTGAATACAAGTGTGTGACAAGAAAGTCTGAGTGATAATGATAAAAATACTGTAAACGAAAAGTTCTGAATCTTCTGAATCCCACTGAGTTATTCGTGGGATTGTTGACAGCCTCAGCCTGAGAATGCGAGGATTATTAATTGCTGCAAGGGTATCCAGTCAAACAGTGCTTGCTTTGATTGGAATTGATTGATTGTTGGGGTGGCTTTAGTTCGCTAGGACTAAGCTTAAGCGAGCCTGAAAAGGACGTGAGCCCAGCATAATTGGTAATTTTGACAAATTAAAAGTTTTGAACTTACAATAATGTTTTACCTAATGATAATTTTTTAACGACTCTTCTGTAGAAGAAAGGTTTACATGAGAATTGCATAAACAAATGGAATTTAATTTATGAATTTATTGTATGAAACGGTCATACGGTTGCGTTGCACATGTGCAGTTGGCTATAGCGAGAGTTTTCTTTTATTCTTTGTTAAATTCATGATATTTTCAATATACTAGATAACCGGCGTTGTTTATCTGTTCAAGATTCATATGTTTTAACACACGTATTAAGCCATAAAGTAAACGTGCTCTAAAAATATCTAACAGTTTTGAATATCATCGAGTATCTTTACTCAATGGTAACTCGATCTGGTCTTTTCTCAACAATAGCTCGGTCTACATTCTCAACACTAGACCAGTCTGGACTGTTCTCATTTTTAAAATTGTTCTCATTACCAAGTCGGCTATCAACTGCTGGTCCATTTCACATTTTCATTTATTTTCAAAATTTATATTGCTATTGCGATTGGAGTATTAGTTCACTACAGATATCAACTTTACGGTATCTTTTCCTTTGTAAGATTCACGATGGATGAAGACTGATCATAAGAAGCCTGAGGTTCGATTCATGACTCGAGTATGTCACTACCTCGCTCCTTCGACAAGCTCAAGTGACCTAGTGAGGATTAAAACGGCTTTGGACCTATGTTATTCATGAGTCACCCAGCATACGTCACAGTACGAGGTCTCGCTTTCTGGTATAACATCAAACTAAAGAAGCAGACATTTTACGGATACTGGGGCGATATGTATCGATTGCATTATTTCAGTCACAATATAGGTAATTTAAATAAATCGATCATTAATATAAGCGGATTTTAAAGACGAATATTACCTACTCTAAGAAATAGTGATATGTAAAAATCAGTCCTTATCATATTATAATTAATATTATAATACATTAAATAATTAATTAGTGTTAAATATATAGTAAATAAAGTACTTGATATATATTCTGCAATTAAAGATGGAGTTGGTATAAATATGATGGTATAAAAATTATGTAATATAACGAAAATAAAAATATTGTAGATTATAAAACAATTTTATAATGAAGGATGAAATCCGTATACATTCTCTATAAGAAGTGCTCATAATTTATCAGTTAAAAGACAAGTGTAAAACAAATCATAGTAATGACGTTATCTGTGGTAACTCATCGTTGTTGCTTGTGGTTGCTGTTCGTGGTTATAAACTCACGCTCGTCCGAATTATACATATCTGACTAGTTTTTCGAACAACAGAAATCGTTTCCTACAAGCTATGCCAAAAATACATAAATGGTTTGTGATGTCAACAGTTGCATCTTGAAGATACCGAGTTTATTTCATCTTGCTTGCTCTTTAAATTAAATCGGATTAGTTAGAATTAATTTCAATTTATCAAGATGCGAAACCACTGTGTTTGAAATCATAGTAGATTTAGAGAAAAGATAGCGTGGAATAAATTATTGTGCAACAATGTGAGTTGGTGAATGATATAGGTTGAGAATGACGTGAATTCAAGGAAAAGTTTCAGTCGACAGATGAGGAGTAACATTCGGAAGGATGAGTCTCAAACGACTGAAAGTGGAGCAACTTTTATCTCGTACACATAGGTAATTAGTTACAGTGAATGCGAAGAAAACTCTGCCTGTAACATCGACTGATACCGTGACAAGCAAAGGTTGACGACTGTAGTCATTAACTGTGGTTATGCTTAGCAAAATAATAATTGTAATACAATACTTAACTGAAATTTGGGACATAATAATATAAAGCACATTTCATTTCTGGACTAAATAGCCATATTGAAAAAAACTTGAAATGGAACTCTTTACAAATTTTACACATAATCATTTATTAGTTTATCCTCTATACTTGACAGCAATTTCAATCGTGCAACATTAAATTCAATAGAAAATATGATACAACTTATCGAAGCATTATTGGTTTTTTAAAGTATACAAGGTTCGTCGAATAAGTATCAGAACTGATTATTTTCAGTCAGTGCGAAGACATGGAGGGAGCTCAGTTTAAATCGGATCGATGGTAGGGCGTATCACGTATGCTAGAACTCCTTGACAAAATAAATATAATTAATAAAGCTTTTTTTATAAATATATTACCCACCGTATTTCAAATATATACATATTTCAGTTCATATGTATGAAATATGTTTTAAAAAATATATGCTTCCATATTGTTTACTACAACATGCGATAACAAGGGTATGACGGCTTATTGTAAAGTCTATCTTAAAAACTTGTAATACTAATTTAAAAAAACACATCAAACTTAAACAAACAAAATGTAAACGATACAATTCGGTTTAATGAACAACTTTTAAAAACAAATAGTTTCCGGTTTAATGAAAGTATTGAAAGGAAATAAAGAGATTTAAAGTTAGTGATTTATATTGCTTCTTATTCAACAATTCGAACTGCAAATCAATTAAACGATTTGTTAAATGTTTTGTGAAAAGGATCTTTTCTTCGTAACTTTTAAATGTGCACTACAAAATGTAATAACATTTCAATGAATGTCATTGCATGTTAAGTAATTTAGTTGCTGTTATTAATGAAGTAACTTATTCACTCAAAATCGATACTCAGTTAACATTTGTTTTGTAATATTTATATTTGCATAAATTAATTTATTGAAAAAAAGAAACCTAGAATAATAACATTGCATTTAGGAATAATTGCAGTATAAAATACAATGCCAAAAGTTTTATGTAATCATTTGGTGGAATTTTTACTAAATGCAAACTTTAATATGACAAACGTAATAGGATAAAGAATTGATAGCATTAATAAGCTTTGAGGAAAAATATAGAATATTAAACAAAGAATATAAGTATTTAATATCAGTTAGGTGTGCATGATTAATGTAAGTTCAAAAGCATATAAATAATTGCTTGCTCATGTTATTTTCTGTGTAAAGAAATCTATATCTAGTTCTATAATCACCTTGAAAACATCTTCTCGATTTATTTAATACATGTCATGGTAAGTAAAACTTTCATTAATTTTTAAAATTTTCAACTAATAGATGGTTGTGTAGATATCACGTTATAACAAGAATTTTAAAGAATTGGATCAAGTTATAAATGTATTTTAATTAATATTCTTCGAAATGAATGTGCTATATTACAGCTAAACCATAACTTGAATAACGAATCTAATCATTTGTATTTAGTGATATTTAAATCTGTATCCGTTGAAGATAGTAATAAAAATTTAATTATCCACATAAATGATGAAAAAAGAAGTCTCTATCCAACGCAAAGTGGTAATACTGTCTCAACCATTTTGCAGTCCAGATATAATTTTTGCAATTCAGGTAGAACTCACCTGGACTTCTTGATTTTCCCTTCGATTAAAAAATATCTGAAAGAATATAATTTCAAGAAAGCTGAGATGGTTAAAATGACTTTGATAAAATTCGTAAATAAGATCGGACTGTACTTCCTTATAAATGCGTTTGCATTTGAAATTATCTCTACGTAGACCTGGTAATAACATCTGCTATAAAACAGCGAGAATATATTTAACTTCTACATAACATATTTTACTTCTAATATAATTATTTTTTAACTATAGAACGTAAGTGCCATTCTAACATAACGAGAAACAACGTAAACATCATTTGTTACAACCAAATTCTAAATCTTTCAAACGGAAAGCGTAAAATATAAATTCATCTATATATAAAATATGAACGACCTTTTGGTCCAGGTAATTCATAATGTTTGAATACTAAAGAAAGAGGGATGGTAAAATACAAAATAAAAGCTAAGTGGATTACTCTAGAATATACCTATACAGTACGTGACTTTACATACGTTTACGTATCGATAGTTATGTTTACGTCGTCAGATATGACAAATTATTATATATTTTCCTGATAAATAATAACTCAGTTATCCTGCTCCTGCGTTCTCATGTATCTAAAGACTAGGAATAAATAATATATGATCTCCCGAGTAAAATGCCTTGTAATAATCGATCCAAATCATCGATAGGTTTATAATACACTGCATTATTACAGATTGTTATATTAATCAGAAAGTTCTTATGATAATTTGCAGATTCTTGTTTCATTCCTTTTTGTTTAAATATTTCTTGACAGACAAATTCTGATTATTTTCAATATTTTATTTTACACGCTTTTTGTAAAGATTTATATAGACAGTTGAGGCAAATCAGATTTATTTGTGGTTTAAACAAGATCTCCAGTTTAAGGTATCAATACGTTATGTTCATTTATCCAACAATAAAGGTCAAAAATGTCAAAAATACGAGACTATTGTCGAGTCAAATATTAGTGTATCGAAAACAATCTCTTTCATCAAAAATTGAAGACTGAAACAGTCCAGGCCAGGATTTCGAACTGAATTATCAATGGCCCGGATTTATTGTAATAATCAAAATATATTAACTACCAATTTAAGCAAAACAAGGACAAACTAATCCCGCACATAATGATCGTAAGGTCTAATTTCTTTTCTAAATTTGCGCTTATAAAATTTTGCGTGTCAATTTAAATGTTGTAGTTCCAATTACGTAAGTAGATAATGTTTATAAACTCAGGGAAAATACAATCAATACCAATTACATTTAAAAGTACCAATTACATTATAAAATATCCTACAATATGAAATACTGAAAACCTCAGAAGTAATATTGTTAAATAATCAGTCAAACTTTCTCCAACTTAAATGGCGCTCAAGACATATTGATCGTTTTCGATCATTAAACTTTCGTATCGGTGATCCACATTTTTACATAACGCATACATCTTCTCATGGAATTTTTCCATCTACTCCAAACGATACTGATTTCTACGATCTATCGTTTTCTCGAATTCCACATTGCAAAAACTGAGATTGTCCAAGTCTTCAACTTCAAGCTGTTCAATCGATATTGGTATTTTTGATACGACGATCGGTACTCGAGATATGTCTTTTTGTCATACTACTTCAAAATCAAAACTCAATAATTGAATCACCCATTTCGTTAGTTAAACCGAGGTTCCTTTATCTCCAAAAGCCACTGAAGACTCGGAACGTCAGTAGATAACGTGAAATGACCAAGTTCCGGATATGGTTGAAATTTTTTCACTGTTCATGGAATTGCCGGACACACTCACGTTCGGTCTTACAGAACTTCGTTTGGACTCATTCAGCGACATATTCGTGAGTCCATAACTCCTTCTGGCCTACTTTTTTCTGGTTTAGAATTGTTCTTCAAATTAGTAAAACATTATCGTGTAGGAAAAATGACTCTGAAAAATTTGGGTCGGCCAAAACATGGGTGAAAATAAGAATTAATTTTCTCCCAATAAAATATTTTGTTGAATGTATTTCCACGTTCAAGTATTGGTGTTTTTCAAAAGTCTTGTTAATGATTCGATAATATTAGTTAAGTTCGGTATATATTTCCGGAAACCATACCAAGGAATCTCCTTAATTGTACGACGTTAGTAGAAGGCATTTGTTGTTGTGTATTGTTATATCGGATAATGTTCATTTCTAAGGTGATATATACTTGACTTCTATATTACTGTTTATTTTCTATTAATAAAAGTATGATAAAATAAATTTATAACAAATATTTTACTTCTATATTTAATTAATTACGAATTCTAAGAAGATATTTTTGGATAATATGATTTTTACCGAATAGTTAAAATGTAATAGTTAAATTATACATTTTAATTTTGTGTCATTTATAAGTTTTATTTATTTGATGTCGTAAGTGATTTATTGAAAAGGCGCGAAATTAATTCCCAACAGAATATGTGTACATTTAGCACTGTTTCACACTCAATGATTTTCTGCTAAAGCTAAGTAAATAGTTATGCTAGGGTCTCAGGTGGTTCCGTGATAATTTTGAGCGAATGGTTATATTGAAATCATAAAAGTCGTGATCCACAGTGCTTCTGGTGGATGGTTATACCGAAATCACGGGAATGGTGAGAATATGGTTACGTTAATGTCACGAGAAAAAGTGTTTTATGGATAGCTTTCTTTTTATTCAGCAGAAGGTTACGTTGGAATCGAACAGTTGTGGTCCCTTTTAACCGCACAAAAATAGGTCTGACTGTATTTTTAATAAATGAGCCAGTAATTTTGTAGAGATAATAATATAAAAAATACCATTTAATGATTGACAAACATCCGATTAAAAATTAATTTGAAAAAGATCACCTTTTCTTGAAATTAATTATTTCGGACAAAGCATAAGTATTAAATATTATCGAAATTAACGCATTTTTAAACGCCTTTTTATTACAATTCTTTCTTTAATTTTGAAGATCTATGTTAGTAGTGTTTGATCTATAACAAAATTTAGTTTTGTTCACTACGATTTTATCCTGTTATGAAACTTTGAATTCATTAAAACTGTTGATAATTGTTATACTACTTTACTCCTTGTTTCATGAACACTAAGCCAATGTGAATTTTTAAACATATGATGAAATATAAATTACAAATACCTTTATTGTTTTGTTTTATTTTTTTAATGATATATATATATATATATTTAAACTTGAATCTCATTCCTTGGATTTTTAGTAGTGAATCCTCTTTAATGGATCTTCGAACAAGTTAAAGGAAAACTAGTTATGGAAGTTCTATAAAGGTGACTTATATTAAAGCACAATCTTAAAGTAAGACACTTAAATTATGTGTGGAAAATCGGATAGAGTAGATATTCAGACATGTCATACAAATAACATAGTTCGTTTGAATTTATAAAAATATTTCATATCCTTTTAAAATACTTCGTAACTTATAACACTTTATTCTTATGAGTATTTCATTTCATTTTGTTCATCTAATAACCTAATCTTTCGTCAAACTCTATTTTTGCTCTCCTGTACAAAAAAAACACTGAAAATTTATTGTAAATTTTATCTTTGCGAAATAGTTATCAGAAATTTTTAAATTATGGTAAAGTCTGTGAGCAATTTTGCGTACATTTGTAGCAGATGATTCATTATAGGTTCAGTTATACCACTATTATTAATCTATAGGCTTTATCCAATAGTCATAGTAACATCAAAGTATGGGATTGTCGCAAACACTATAGTTTTACTGAAGCTGAATCTGTACCATCTGTTGAGTGCTGTGCGGCAAAACACAATAGAATTCAGAATCTTAAATGTTCTGCTAATTTACATCCAGCCATACATTAATATATTAATAGCACATACACACCATTCTAAGTCGTTTTTTATATTACTATGTATAAGTAATGGTAAATGAATATATTTAAAGAGTTTTCTGTAAAAGTTCTGTTATGAAATTTCACAACTCGATATTTAAAACAAGACGTACGTGATATTACCTAAAAAACATAACACTCAATTTTCTAATTTGTGCGTAATATACATTTCATAGATTCATTATAATCATACGAAATTTATTTATTAATTCAGTTTTTATTTAGTGAATATGATATCAATTTTAAATTAATTTAGTTTAAGGAGTATCGATCACAAGTCTGAAATAAACTAACATTTAAACTATATAAAAGAATCAGAAATCATATTGTGATGCATGCATCATAAATATAATTTCATGAAATTATAATTAGATATAAAAACAAATTCATTTGGCTGAAAAATTTTGTGTTTTACAAGAGAGAATATTTAAACATTATACAAATAAATATACCACTGATTAGATGTTTTTTCCAATCTTTTAATTAATTTTTTTATGGTCAAGACTCACTTTGACAAATTGTATTAGATTTGTAAGGGGTCCATACATCTAAATTGCTTGTATATTCATTTATTTACTTTAAATATTTTATCACGAAACATCAATTTAGAATATTTACATTTTAATATAGATTTACTCAATTTAACTTTCGTTAATTTTTTTTATTTTGTTTGAACACTTAATATGGCAGATCCAAATAATATAAATAAGTATGAACTAATGTACGAAATATTATGTTCAAATACAAAAATTGCACATTCATAACTTTCAAATTTACACAGATGTAATAGCAAATCTAACAAAATCTTAAAATTTTGTCAAAGATTGTGCTTTCCTTGTTTCACCACGTGACATTAATGTAAGTAAAGCAAACAAAGCAAGATAAAACTCTAGAAAACAGTGTCGGGTGGTATCGTTTTATCTCATCACTATTATTTTCATGTCATATTCATTTTCATTAACTCATTAAAATTATTACTATGACCCTTGTTATGTAAAAAAATATAACTAATGTAATTAAAAATGATTCCAAGTTTTTGCCCATGCATTCTTTACAAATTAATTCATTAAACATTTTTACTAAAGAACAATATAAATCCATTCAGAACCGAACGTTACTGAATAAAATTATGAAATGATTTTGTGTAAGGAAGAGTTCGAGTTTTATAATTATTACTTTATTATATAATTTGTATTACCTATTCAATTATTATTCTTCCACAAATTATAATAAATAAGTACTGCTGAATAATAGTTAATCAAAAGTATAAATTTTCCTTTTGAACGTTTAATTTTATAGCTACTTCAACCAAATTATATACCGTGCTATTTTTTTGAGCCTTACTGTGATGTGATTTATAATTAAATATCCTCTTCGAACAAGTTATTTTTCAAAACCAATTAATTCGCAGTTTATTATTATGAATTTTTACAGAAGCATTCCTTATTTTGCATTATGTAATATATAATAATAATAAATAATAATAATAATAATATAAAAGCATTATGTAAAGTGTTACAACAATGTTAAAAATAAAAAATTATCGGTTTAATGTTTCGTAAAGGAACTTAATAAAAAAATCATTAGAATAATTTTTTCTCTTTGCTGATTATTGATATATTATAATTACTGTTTCTGCATAATCATTATTTAAAAAAAATATTGATTTTTATTCTTAAGAGTAATATATCATTGTAATGATATAACAAGTATTACCCTTAGGAGTGATAATAATTGAAGAATACTTTTTACGTAAAACAATTTTTTAAAAAATTCAAATATCTTGCGATGAAACTTTATCTTAAAAATGTTTTAGTAATCAATGATAATTAAAATTCTGCTTTGAAAAATTCGAAAACAAAGAAAAAGTATAAAATATATACTACAGTATGTCATGAGATGTTTGCAAAGAGGTATAAAGAAAATGTATTTGGAGTATAAAATAATTCGGTTCATTTTCAAAACATAACTCGAACAGTTACATAGTGACACAGAGGTTTCAGGGAAATTAGAAATCTGTCAATAACATTCAGTTTTTATCACTTTAAATTTCATACAAAAACCTTGATTCTTACTGTGCTGAATATGTCAAATTTCCTGTTAACTAAGCAGCATTTGTGGGAGGTTTCGATTGTCTGCTTTAATTGGAAGAATAATGTAACTGATGTATATCGAATGCTCGTGGAAGTTTATGGTATAGAAATCATATAAGGAATTGTTTTGACATTTTAGGAATCGTAATTTCAGTGTTCAAGACAAGCCTTGCTCTGGACAGTCGAAAAATTCCAAGATAAAGATTTGGAAGAGTTACTTGATAATGATTCGAATCAAATGCAAGAGGAGCTTTCAAAATTATTGGGAGTAAATTAACTACCATTTTTTTGTATGATTGAAATTCATGCAAATGATTCAAAAGCAAAGTAATTGGGTGCCGTACAATTCTTCTACATGTGAGAAGCTCAGTTTCATGTCTCAAAAACTATAAAAAAATATTTGGTAACGATCGAGTGAGATGTTGTACCGCACCCGCCGTATTCCTTGGTCTTTGCTTCTTTTGATTACTAGTTGTTTTGACTGATGCAGCATGATTTGGTAGTTCACCGATTCCCTTCTTGCTCAGAAATCCAAAAATGTCCCCTAATTTGGATCGTCTCAGAAAACGAGACATTTTTTCAAGATGGAATTAAGAAATTACTTGAGCGGTAAGAAAAAGTCGTAGCCAGTGTTGGAAAATACTTTGATTAATCTGTTCATTCATTTTTTTTCTGAAATAAATGCATTTTTAACAGCAACAATAAAAAGGGAGCGAACTAATTTATATGCCTTATATATGAAAAGAAACACATGTTCATATGAATACTTTTAAATAGTAACCGAAATAATCATTTCCTGTAGTATATATATATATATATACTGTAATGTAAATATTGAATTTCAAGGTGAGCAATTTTAACCAAAAAATAATACAAAGTGTACGGTGAATCATATTTTGACGATTTAATTGTCGGTGTTAATAAATATTTGAATATTGTTGTTTTAATAGTGACTCCAATTTTGGTACTATGTATATTAATTGAAATTATTAATGATTAAAATTAGAAAATATTGAAAATGTACATTGTGTAACGCTCATAATGATTTATTGCACTATTCGAAATGTAAATAATATTGTAAATAAATATAATTTTACTCCACCAAAATTTATTTTTACTTTTTCCGTATAATTTTTGACATATTTATAATTCATACTTATCACGTGCTCAAGTTCGATTCATTTTATTTCTCTAATATAACCTGAACCTGAAATCCTATATTATTATTGATATTCAAGTAGAGGTTTTTCAAATTGAAATTTAAAATTAAAGACTTATAAAAAAATATGGTAAAATATGCACTTACTTAGGACATTATTAAGAAGTATCGCTTATTCTCCAAATTATTATGAAGACTGGTATAATAATAATAAATATATATATTTACTCTAAAAGTTATATATTAAAATCATATGTAATTTATATAAAGAATGATTTTTAAAATGTCGAAATAGGTGTAAATCTTGACTCGAAAGAAAATTCAGCAGAATTGTCATTCATAAAATTGTTAAATTTAATGTAGTGTAGATTTTAAGATGTTAATTTAACCTATATAATTTATCGTATGATAATCTGTAATATCCTTTGCTAATCGCTGTTTTATTTTTATTTGATAGTTTCTATTTATTTTACATAACGTTTGAGTTAAGGATGAAAGTAATATATTTTTTATAGCTAGTACAACGTTGATTCCACGACATTTAAAGATTATTAAAATTATTATAAATTATTATATTTTATATTTGAAGATGTTAGATTTATAATATATGCAGTGTTGAATTTTATAAAAGTTTTTGCTTCAATATGTAAATACAACTTTTATATAGTTTATTATTTCGTACAGTTTAATTGAAGCTATTCAAAATATCTATAATTTTATTACTAAATTTGCTAGAATAAACTAAATAAAGACAATTCATCTACTTTATCTTTTGCCGTTCCTTAAATCTTATTTTATTTAGTGCAACGTAACTTTCCAGAGAATATGATATTCTCGCCAAGGTAATTCTGTTTTATTTTCATTTGGAATTTAAGAAGTGCTATAATTATACTCTCTGTTTTCTAAGAAAGAGTATTTTTAAATACATTTCATACAAAATAATATTCGTATCAAAATGATTAAATTTAACAAATTATGTATAAAAAATTCAACATTCACTATTGTTGTCATAATATATATAATACAAAATTCACTATGAATGAATATGAGATAGGCTATGTATTCTATATAATTAAAGGAATATCATATTACTGCATAATTTTCACTATTTAATGAAACAATTATCTTAATCATTTACTCATTTTTTAAACGAATAAAATCTTGAAATAATTTTCATTTTGTTTGGTTGGTACAATTCTAAAACATTTAAATGTTAGATATTATTAATCAAATAATATAAAACGTTACATTCTTTTCTATTTTATTTAATAATTTTATTCATAAAATAAACTAAAGTCTTTATTATAAATTATTGTTTTAAAAATTATTTGATGTTTTTTCAGACACAACTGGATAATAATTTTGACTGGAATTATGTTCTGCATGAGGTATTAAAATTAAATATATTCCATTTCTAGCAACCGTTTTCATTTCATTTGTTGGAAAATCTCACTGTATAATTAAAAAATTTCCTCGTTTAATTTATTTTAATGACCACTTTTACAGATTATATATCGTACTTGTTTTTGAATAGACTAACTATTCTATTTCTTTTGGAAATATCTATAATAATTCCTAAAATAAATTATCTAGTATTAATAGAAATAAGTCAGTTAAATTGTATGTTAAAAATGTCGTTAAAATGAGGTAAGATATTGTACGATGAAAAGCAGACGTTTAAGATAACACACACTTTTGATTCAGAAATGACTTATTCTTAATTCATTTACATTAAGGTAAACACTAATTTCAATTATCTTCAGTATCTTTTAATCGGTTTAAAAGCCCCATAAAATATGAATACTTTTACATAATTGAGCGTTAATATAATTTCTAAAGCAAGTTTAATTAGTAATTTGAATTAATGTTTACGACTGAAATTTATCAAACTGAAATACAATGTTTAATAATAGTTATCTATAGAAAAGTTTATGCGTTAAATTATTATATATATATTGTTTTTAGCTTATACACATAATACACAAATATATATAATAAATATATATATATATTTGTATATTATTATGTTTTATTATATTATGTATATATATATATATATAGATGAATAGCAAATTTCTCTTATAATGCTAATGTTTGAGCTATAGCAGCCTGATTACTATTTACAAAAAAGGTTAAAATAATTTTACTCAGGTGCAATATAGACATCTGTGGTCAGTAATGTCTGAAGAATCAGTGTTGAAAAGTAAAATTGAATGGAAATGAATGTTTCAATGTTAAAACTTTTATATTACTTTATTGAATTACTAATGATTTCCAATTTTTCATTAAAATTATATCGTAATTAAGTCAATTAAGCATTAGTTAATACAATTCAAAATTATGAACTGAAGTTTTTCATATTACACTTGTAATTATTTTTCTCAGTATATGGTTGATTACTAAATCATCTAAAGACAGGTGTTCATTCTTTAATTCAAAGTACATAATTGTGTACCATTTTGCTTTATATATATTAAATATCCAAAAGTCACGAATCAGCCATGAATTAAGTAATTTATATGAAATTCAAAATTAAAGTGAAACTTGAAATATTTTGTATTTCAATATATGTAACATTTCATTTTCCATCGGGCGACTTTTCAGTAATCGATCTTTAATAAAAAATAAAAGATATTAATTATACAATATATTTTTTTTTGTAATTTTTATAAATAATTTATACATATAACGCATGTATCTGAATTAAATAATAAAAACTATATACCATCAATTGAAGAATGATATATGTTATTTTTCATTATTTTCAATTTATAATATTTGTACATTGGGGTATTAATAATAGTATTTCAACATTGCATATAAGATTAAAACATATTTTTCCCGGGTATCTTTTTAATATTTTGAATTGAATAATTATTTTTTCATAATATATGTACGTGTTTTTATGCTGTAATAATTATTTTATTTAGTTTCCACTATTGTTCATTTACTTTATACTACAGTTCTTTTATTCTTTACTATAACACTGAAAGGTCAGTTTTATATTCGTGAATGTGTAAAATCATAAAAAGTAAGTACTTTGATAACTATTAATAAATTAATAAATGAATTTTGTACATGACTTAAGAAATAGTGAATCAAGATACATATAATAAATATAAAAATGAAATATATAAATATTAAATAAATATAAGTAAATATAAATTGAATAAATATAAAGTTAAGTAAATACAAAACTAAATAAATATTATGTAATATAATATAATAAATACAAAATTTAAAAAATAATAATATTTAAATAATTAAATGAATTTTAGTTTTATTGAACATTGACCATTATACATGAGTGTCTTTATTTCAAATGCACTGAAGGTGACGACTACCGGATTTATTATTTATATATTTGTATTAATATTTCTACAGTGTATTCATTTACGTTTAATTTAAATACCCCTTAGAAAGAAAAAGAATCAAAATAAAACGCAAACCGAGTTTGCGGATAAAGGATTTGCTCTCTGTTAATCAAGTATCATGATTTTTAATTGGTATATCAATTAAATATTCTACTTGGGTTTCCAAGTGAGTTACACGAACGAGTAGTCTGGGCCGATAATTATTCGTTTTATGATTTTATAAAATTTAAATGTAATTTTCATGAAAAATTCCAGATCAGTTTCGCGTAACATTTCGAGTCAAAAGCCAAGCTCATCACAATCAATGAAATAATAAAAACAATATACTTCCATGACCGAAAATTATTGCAAAACCATTCGATCAAATCAAAAGCAAGGAGAACTCTTTGATGCAATTGAAGTTTCCTTGTCACCTTTTACGACTCTCATACTATCTCTCGTATTCGATCTTGTACTTGTTTTCGCATTAAGGCGACGTATCTCCAAGTACAGTAAAATCTGCTATTCATTAACATTTCTCTACGCAGAACTGAGAAAACTATCAACGCTTTCTATAAAGTTAAGCTAGTACGCATACAGCAATGTAATGCCGAATTACTTTTATATGCTTAACGCGATATATTAACAAAAATAATCAAATCCAAATCAAGGGACCTTTTGTGATCCGT
>JABFOX010000424.1:0-16976 GCA_022817665.1 Axea sp. ZL-2020
TATTTTGTAAACATTTGAATAAAAGTAAAATTTTAATAAAAAATACTTAGACATGAATAATTAAAACAAGAAATTATCAAAATTATACTTAAATAACAATGCTGTTATTTAATTTGATTAATTGTATTAAAAATTAAGTAATCTTTTCAAATGTACAACAGCATTACATGAATAATAGAATTAGTTTATGAAATGTGCTATGTACAAGACGTGAATTTTACTTCTAGAATTGACGAAAGTGTACTCATCAATGTTCAAAAATCTGTTTATAAATAACTCTATTAAACTAACATGATGAATATTCAAGTACTATATCTCAATATTGTATAATAATTACAAAATTTTTGTTTTAGTATTTAGCCGCTTTAGTCAATTTATAATCATATTTCACATGTATGATGAATTTAAATCCATTTTCAATAGAATATTAATAAAACATATCCTAATGAAATGAAATTCTTGATTTAGAATATTGTAATATTATTTATTTGTTGTAATCCCGATTCATAACAATTATGGTTGATATCAAAAACTACTTATTTGATCAAAAATTGTAGATTAGCAACAATTTATAAATAACATAAATATAAAAAGAAAGATTTTTTCTATATTTAATATCACATTTGTAGGGTATTCTCAAAGATATTTCACTGTTTTCATCAAATTTCTTAACAGAAAGTCATGTCAAAAAATTAGTTCTGTGTTTGTATATTATTATTGCACTTCATAGTTTTCAATTTCAAAATAAGTAATTTCATTTAGATAATGGAAGTAGAGATTCAATTTAATTCGTAAAATCATCTAAAGATTAATTCCAAAGTTATTACAAACGAGAGTTTGTCAGTGTTTAAACATCTTACATTGTTTTATAAATGTTTTGTTTAATATTAATAAATTAATTGGAATATATAATTATTCATATAATTTTTTCAGCTTTAAATGAAAATTATTTTTAACTTGGAAATAATAAACATTATTTAAAATATGGTAATTTGTTTTTATGATGATACGCGAAAAAATCCGCATAAGTTCAAAACATTTTAGTAATGTTTTCAAAAAACAGTGCAATGACCACTTTAAAATATTTGTAAAAACTAACTTTTCTTTCATAATATTTTTACAAAATATACCATATTTTATGTACGTTTTTTATAATCATATAGATAATATTATTATACATGTATTTTTGAGTTTATATTTTTATTGTATTTAAATTATTTCTAGATTCTATTGAAAATTTGTAATATATTTCATTGTAAGTTGAAGTTCTCATATCATTAGTTTACCGTTGCACTGATAAAACAATGAGTCTTATTAACAATAAAATCAGACACTTGCTTCACATGTTAAAAATTGAATGCAACTAGTAAATATTTTACTTAACTTTATTGCAATAATTTGAATACTTCTGTGTTTCAGTGTAAAACGTTAGTTTTATGTGATTTATAGTTCTATATTTCTCGCCAAAGAAATCTTACATCATTTATTGGTTATAAAAAAAAAATATATAATTATATTAAAGATCTTATATATTATTTGTACCACATTTATATGGTATCATTGTTAAGCATTTTGAATTCTTACAATGCTAAAATATTTTAACATTATTGAGGCAGTATTGCATTAAGTACTTTTTTATACAATATTGAAATTATAAGCAATGTCATACATATGAATGTAAAGCATATCATAAACATATATACATATTTGACATTTGAAAGTAATACGTAATATGAATTTAAAATATTATCATATGAAATACCTAAAGTAATAGAATTTATAATGATGATTCTCTTTATCAAAATAATACTATAAAGAACTTAGTTTTCAGTCACGTAAGTTATATTTAAAATATAATATAAGATATAAATCAAGACGTGAATGTATATAAATTTGAATAACTTTGTTTATTACGATAGAATAAATTTTATCTTTAATTCATGAAAAAGAATAGTTAAATAAATTAGAGTATATAATATTTAATAAAAGGAAATATAGTCAATAATTTTAAGGGAAATTATTTTTGTTCACCTAAACTATACTGTGATCAATACATTTAAGTTTTAAATTGAAAATGTCAATTTTATAAGATTTATGCATTGTTTTATAAGTAATAAAATTATTAAAAAATGTAATATTAAATGGATTCTGAAATTTAAAAAATGAATTTGATCGAAATTATCACTTAAAAATTTAATGTGAAAAATTCAGTGTAAAAATTCTGAATGAAAACTTATTCCGTTAAAAAATATTTCATTAAATACAATGCACGAAATATAAAGTAATTACTATTAAAAAATATGTAAATATTTGTTTTTTATTTTTAAATATTAACTATTTTTGAAAAATTATTCATTGAGTAATAAATACGAAATACTCCAAGAATAATAAACTATCAAATATTCCCAAATATGTGACAAATCAAAGGATAACGTAAACAATATATATTGTGAAATGATTATTATTTTATGGTAATTGAAATATTTGCTTTCAAACACTTCAAAATATTTGTTTAATTTTTGTTTCGAAATGTTTACTTTGTTTTAAAATCAAAATCAAACAATTGTGCTTTTTTGTTTTTATCGGGATAGGTGGAAAAATCCTCTTGAATACCGCGGAAGTTCCATAATTTCCCACGGTGTTTTTGGATGCATATCCGAATTCAAGACATCTGAAGCAACTTGCGCTTAACGCAGCAGTTAACCAATTCGAATTTGATGCACAACTCAAGCAGTTTCCCAAATTCATGTTCATTCAATTCCAAAACGGCCATCCTCTGCTTTTGTAAGTTTGGTCTGACTAAAAAATGGGCATGGATTCCGAGTATAGTTATCTGAATGAACCATCGCTCATGGTCATTTTTATCCATAGCTGTCTCCATAGTCTTTAAATTCTGATCTTCCAGATCACTTGAATGCCGGTTCTGATGACTACAAGCTATACCTTATATCTTTGATTTAATTACCCTGATGTAAGATCGTTCAACAACAAGCCGAGTGATTACAATCTACAGAATGCGTTTTTGTTTTGCGCTTCTGTTTCCAGTGATTGATGATGATGAAGCCATCTTATACTACACATGTATTGGTCTTAGAGGATAACAGAGCCCATTGAGAACTTTTATCCTCCCGCAGAATGATAACCAAAACCTCAAACACTTTTTGCCTACTGTGTTTGCTTAGCAGACGGTTTTTATAACATGCTGTTTTGGGAAATAGCATCCCGGGATGGTTCCAATTCATTCGTAACGATTCACTCGATCTGCCTTTCGGGGCATGCTTAAGGTGTTATTCTGCGAGTTTATATGACCTAGCGGGAATATCTTTATACATTAGTACATGTAATTACATGTAGGACTTCATAAAGACGCTCTTTGTGATGTCGCCGCGGTTGATGTCATTGCTGACATCCCGCTGTCTTGACCCAGCTTGAGTTATTGTCTAGAGAACACGTTGACTCTCCTCAAACTGAGTGGTGAATTCGTCCCAGATAGAATCGCACGCGACTATCTCTACATTTGTCACGTGAAGCATCCGGTTGTCTAAATGGTCTGTTAAGCCAGTAATCTTGGGGTCACTATTTAGCGACGCGGCAGGCTCAGTTTCTCATCAATACCTGTCATCTTATTTAAGGTGTCCTGGTGGACAGCTCCTTTATTTGTTGCATTAGAGACTAACCCAGTTTAGAGAATTACAGAAGAGATGTTTCGAGGAGTTAAAAGAAAATTTGTTTTCGCATTTCTTAGCCGTTTTCACTTGATTCATTGGCGATGAAATGTAACTTAAAGAAATTTAATTCTTAATAAAACCACGCATTAAAAAACATCTTATATAACTTGATATTTATATATTATATTACTGACATCTTATATATTGATATTATTATAGGAATGGCACACTTCTGAATAGAACGAAAAAATAGTTTTCTTAAAGTAAACGTTGTTTTATTAATAGTTTGATATGTTAAATTTTTTATTTTTAATTTTTTTTTGTTTTTTTATGTTTATATAAATTAAATGTATGGCGAAAAGTATATGTAATATAAAGTTACACATGTAGTCTGATCGGTTAGCTTTTTGTGTTAAACTAGGTATATAAAAGACACAATTCTATTGTGATTAGATTTGTACTCCAAAATGTTAAAATTAAGTAATTGTAATGAAACAAATTAAAAATACATTAGATCATTCTCATTTTTTGGCAATATGAAATTTTAATTATTTATAACATTTCTGGTAAATATTCTACATTTATCTATAATTATAATATAAAATCTTCAAATAAATCAATAAAATTTTCACATATAGTTTAATTAATTGTAATAAAGTTGTTAAATTAATTCCTATAATAATTTTATGTGTAAAATATCAAACCTTTTTTCTTAATTATCTTTTTATAATACATTTTTCTATTTTACGTTAAATTTGTTACGTCAAAAAACTACATATTTTAAAATAAACGAAAATATAGTAAGATTATTTTTAGAGCTATATGATAATAATGACCAGTTGTGACAGGGAAAAATAAAATAATAAAGAGTGTTTACTCTATGGATATTTTTTAACTTTAAATTAAAAGAATGTAATAACAGAAGCGTTCTGATAAAGGAAAAATTTACTTTTATTTCCTCAAATTTACAGATATTGAATAATTTGCAGCTATATTACTTATTCACGGGAAATAGAAAATTTCGTTACCGAGTTTGCAGTGAAAGCGAGAAGATTGTGTTTAGACAAGTAATTAATAAACAACCAGGCGGCATTAATGTTGATTAATGTGCACTTTGATCGATCATTATCGCATACCTGACACTCTGAAACTATTTCCTCTTGTACGATGGGTCTCTAATCGACCGAATTCCCTTTGTTCTAGAAATTTATGATGATAAGCAATATTATTATATATTTACAAGTTCATGAAATAATTATACAATTTCTTTATTTTAAGGTTAAAACTGAAGGAAAAAAATTAGATTAGGTTATACAGTGCAATAAAAAAAACTGTATTTTTTATAGCATATTTATTTAATTTCAAACATAAATTATATTTTTTATATTTTAATACTATTTTTTTATTTAACTGAGATATAATAGCAATTATAAAATTCTTCATGTCAAAAACACTTATAAAGTTTACTTTATAAATTAATACTATTTCAAAAATAAATTTTATATTTGTATTGTATATATTTTTTATTATTTGACATAGTATACGTTAAAATAATTGTAAAAATGATGTTATCAAAAACTGTATTCTGAATAAATAACTATTTTTTAAATATTCCAATACATTTTTTAATCGTGGAATTCAAATCTATAACAGGTTACGACATGAATTTGAATTCGGAATACTTAACTTTGTTGGCTAAATTATCACGAGTAATTAGCTGTTATTTGTTAAAATCTGCGGTTCAATCGTGATGTATTGATTTTTTAATTCTAATCATTAGTGGTCAATGTTGACTCTATTGTACCCCGGTAGCAATTTGTTACTCTTTTTGAACTATAATTCTCACACCTTTTTTTTATTACTCGACAAAATGTTTAATGTATTATTTTTATTATTTTTAAAATTAATATTTGGATAATAATGACAGATTTTTAATTAAAAAGTTTGAATTTTAAATAAATTAATGACCGATAGAAAGGTTTGACAAATCTCGTTGCGATAAAATCGTTGTGAATACAAATAATCATATTTACATTTTGCAATTTTTAAAAGGCAACAGTAATCCATTACAGTTGATTACCTCGCAAATTCTTTCATGAATTTTACCAACAAAATTACGATGCGTATTCCGCACATTTGAATTCGCATTGGAATGATCTTTTCGTATTGTTCAATTAGAACGTTTAAAAAGTAGCATGGTAATTTTTAAGTGGAAACTCCTTAATTCCTTTTATTTACATAATTTTTTTACAAATTATTTTTCATTCAAAAGTTATAATAGTTTAAAGTTACCATTTAAATCGAGAAATAAACACTAGAAAATTTAAAGATTGGTTCTCTCTCGATTTAATAATGGTAAGTGGTAAATTAAATCTATTATAACTTTTTATTAAAACATAATTCGAGATAAATGATTTAAATAAATGCAACATATTTTATGAAGTAGAATCAGACTCTGCAATAGTAAATGGGGGCTCTGATTTGAAATATCAAAGCTGCCCCCTTCCCATCCTCAGGAAACAGTGGGATGGTAGTCATTTTCACACAGCAGATGCTCTCTTTTTACACTTTTTAAAGTTTATTTGGGACATTTTTATCTTACAATGCTTACTTCTCGAAATATTCTTGTTGTCAATTTATATTAAACAACGTTTATAATATAAATTAATAATGAAATAGTTGCACTCAGATATTTAAATGGATTAAATAATAAACGAATGAAAACATTTACTTATATAAGACCAAGTGATATTCTAATTTGATTAATTTCAGCAACATTTGGTATAACTTATTTGGATGTAAGCTATAAAAGGACAGTGAGTTATTTGTGAGATTGAACTGTTGATATTACATAAAAAGATATCTTTGGGTATTCTGTCAATCGATCGAACTTTAAATATTTGGAAACACAATATATTTGAAAATAAAATACAGATAAAAATCTCGATAAGGTATAATATCAGTTTAAATTGAAAACAAAATATTTTTTTATAATGACTCATTAGTTTACATGTAAATGTAATTAATTGTTTATATACAATAAATTTGTTTCTAAAATTTATAATTTATTAAAATAGCATGATACATTGATAATAATTTAAATATTTCATAGATTTTAATTATTATATTGATCAATTTATTTAATAACTATGATTGTACAGGCCGAAGTTTCAACGAAATTAATTTTAATTCGAATTCAAAGAAATTCAAGTCCCAAATACAACTTTATGGCCTCAATTCGTAGTTGGAGCTCACCGAGCTTGAGCCGAACTCAACCCGGTTCAATCTAACACACAGATTATAATCAGACATGTGAGTTTATTTAGCTTTTGATTGAAATATAAAAAGTTACTCTCAAATCAAGTACTTTTCCGATTATTAATAACTAATTATATTACATAAAATACAAGATTATTTATTGTGTGAAATAAATATGGTTGTCTTAAGATGTATTATAATTTATATGGTATTTCATAAATTACAATTAATTAAACACTTAATTTTTCATTATTTTGAAGTTTTAATATGATAATGAAATAGACAGTTTTTAATAACAAACTATATCAATCCAGAATTTAACAATTTTTATACAAATTTTATTTTATTTCAAAAGAAAAAATAAAAATATTTGGAAAAATATGAAACATTAAAGTTATTGACTTTATTAATTAATGAACATTCAAAATAATAAGAATGTTAATTATTGTTATTTTAATGCATGTATATGAGTTTTTTAAAAATATTTAACAGGTTTTTATTTTTTATTTATTCAAAAAATTATAAATTATCCTGTATACATGAACTAATTCTTGTGAGAAAAAACTGCTAAATAAACACTGACGGATTCTTATATTATCAGTATTTTTTATTAACACGCTAGGAGAACAGGAATTGGGTGCAAAATAAGGCATATTCAGATAGCGTTGTAACTATTTCAGTACGCGATAACTGAAGATGATGATAATATTTGTAGTTTACGTGTATATCATATCCATGCACTAAATTTGAAGAAAGTAAACGCTAAGAAAATTATGAATAGTATTAAAAAGATATCCTGAAGCTCTTCAGCTAAGAATTTGTATCCTAAATGTGCCTTTAGATGACAATGCAGGTAAATAAAAAAACACAGTTTTATATAAACAATGTAAAAATAAATTCATAATAAAATATTATATAAAATTAATAGAGATACTTCGCAGATGATGTATAACAATTATTACATATTCTAAATATAAGATAACTTGAAATTCGTGAATGACATAATGATATACTGACGAATTTAACTTCTACAAAAGATTTTGTGGAAATGGTACTACAAAGTAGTAATATTCAATGACAGATTTGTTTTACATACGATTGTCTTTTGGATGATTTTGCTGTAATAATTATTTTGACTACGAAAAAACATTTAAAGAAGTTCTTTTGCTTTCATTGTTACTTTATTGATACAACAGACTTATGTTCATTCACAAATAAATAATAACATTGGTTTAAGAAAAGTTTATGATTCTTGAATTTTATTAATGCATTACTCATAATATTTTCATGTTATACTTTGAGAAGTATAGCAACTTATATTCATTGTAAAATTTTATAGTTTATATGAAAAATGTATTAAATTAAAATTATGTATTATATTATAATCTTACTTTTTTTATTGGCATGAACAATTTGAAATATTTCGAAATAGAGAGAACTCAAGAATTTGTGAACTCGTTGAAAGAAATACCACTGAAATACATTTTTTTACATTTATTTTAACAGTATGAAAATGTGTCTTCAAGATTATGTTTATTCAAGATTATGTGTTTATTTTATAAAATATTTATAAAAATAAAAATTAATTTTCTAATAATAAAAATTAGACATTGCAAAAATATGCGTAAAAAATTGAATTTGTTTGAAAGTTCTACTAAATTAGACCATCAATGTATTATATGAAAATTAATTACAGCCAAATGTAGTTTGATATTGTAATGGTATAAACTAAGTAAAGTTCAATTACTACTAATGCATATATGTATTTAAAAATTAAAATTATATTTATATTACATAACGCTAATACCAAATCCTTAAACAGCAAATTCGTTATTTAGTATTGCTATATTTGAACATGATTCATGCAGAAATTAAATTTTGTATACAATAATTATAATATCATTGATTTGTTACAATTAATAACATGGCATATTCACATTTTTAATATTTATTATTTTTGCTCCTTGCATATATCTTTTAAAATCAATTTTAAATATTTCAATATGCTTAGAGTTATTCAATTTTTCGCGACAGAAGTATATGTATATTCAAATTACTATACTTCAACTTCTATATAATCTTTAAATATACACATTTGTATTTAGTACCATTAAATAATTTAAATACACACATTTAAAAAGCATTACAAAATAATACTTTTAAAGGTAGCACAATAATAAAGCATTATACTTTTATTTATAAGTTGAATAAGCGGTTTATTTAATTCAATATTAAAAGAAAAAAAAACGTGGTACTGAAGTGTATCAGTTTTGCGTTGAAAAAGTAATGTTTGATATATTATAATTTTTTTTTCTTATAAAAACAATAATGACTTTATAATAGATAAATTAAACAAATATATTTGTCAATTATACTATATTTTATTTTTATGTTTGTTATAAATTTATATTAATTTAATTACTATCGTGCTACTTTTCAATCAAAATACGGCTAAATATAAACGAACTGTATATGTGTGCTTAAATTGTTCTTAATTTAAAAATAAAAATTTAAAGCTTCATAAATTATTTTTAAAATAAAATAATAAGAAATTAATTACTGTTTTAATTATTAGATTTATAAAATAAATATGAATTAGGATATTTTTTGGTGCATATATGTTATTAAAGTTGTTGTATTTTTATTTATTATTATTATAATTATCTTTAACATTAACCAAAAAAAAAACGAAATAAAGTAAAAGTGAAGAAGACAAAATCTAATAAAATAACAATAAAATTTAAAATTACTTACAATTTATTTTAACAAATTAATACAAATCCATAATACCACAATATACGCTCCGTTAAAGCTTGCAACGATATAAAGGTCGCTCATTCCTCACACATGTTAACCATCTAGTGACCATATAACACCATACGCATTCCACAACGAATTAATACATTTTTGTTTCATATAATGATACAATTATAAGTCGAAGAATATTTACAATTCTTTTAAAAGCTATTACACAGAGGTTATCGAACGTTCGATTTAAAGTCGTTGTTCTAATCTACCTCACTTTCTCTATTCGTCAAAATACACACTTGCTTTTATTTCGAACGCATACATACATATTTCTGACGCAAGCTTACATCGACGCGTACAGATTTTGGTAGCGCCGTTTACTCCAAATTTTTACGGTCGGTGTCAGTATAATCAAATCACAACAAAGTAAATTAAAAATAGATTTAATATGTTAATTATAATTTATTATTTAGTAACAAAATTGTGTCATATCGGATCTAACATCAATTTTACTTCGTAATTTGGCATGCGATTTTGTAGTACATATCGTGTGTTAGAACATAGATCTGACGTAAAATCTGAGTGCTTACAAGAAAATGTATATTCTCAGAAGAACTATAACGTTATAGATCATGTCAGATCTGACATTAGATCTATATTAATTATATTAGATCGTATTTATAATTTCATGAAACTTAATATTCGATGAAATTTTGACTACAAGTAATTTTTGTTTGATTTTCCTTATTTTAAATAAACTGATTTAAATTTAATATGCTTTCTACCAATAAAATCTGCAATAGATCTAATAAAATTTTATGTATAATATTTTTACATAAAAGGTTATATGTAAATTTATTCTTAAAAACAGTTATTTTTATATAATTGCATCTTAAAGAGATAAGTAATTGAATTTTTAAGAATGATATTAAATTAGAAATGCTATATTTGTCAATATATGTATATATATAATGCAAGATTTCTGTTTTTAATATAATAACGTATTATTATGATTCGTGAAAATAAGGCATCGTTAGTAAAAATATATGTTACACGCATGATATATTTTACATCATTATCTTAGCGTAGGCCATTATTGGTACTGTGACTTTTGAGGAACAACAGTTTATAACTGATATAACTAGTCTTCCTTGTTAGCTTTATCGAATTATCTTGGTCAGTTCTGCGATGCTTTAATTAGACAAAATGCGCTTCAATAGTAATCATATTTAGAATTCTATTCATGCAAATCCATAAAGCGTTAGTTATTTATGAAAAACATTTTCTTCACTAAATTAGAAACGGTCTGATAATACAAACACCTTTATTCGGTAAGAAGCATACATTATTGTAATTTTCAAAGATAAAAATTACAGTTTATATTAAATTACAAGTGTAGCTAATTGCTATTAGGAAATTACTAATTTAATTAATTAATATAATCTTTTACTTTTTTTATACCATTTCATTAATTGGATTTCGTATTTCTATATTTAAAAACTGAAATACTTTTATGTCGGTCACGTATTTATTCTGAAACCATTATACATTGAAAAGGTTTAAGTTATGTTAATTTTACAAAATTAACAAAATTTTAATTTTGTTAATTACATATTTAGTAAAAATAAAAATCACTATTCTTGTCGCAATTAAATTTGTTTCTTTTAAATCTTTGTATACCCCAATCGCTTCGCGTTCGTCTTTATGGATTTTAAACAAATGTAATGTTAAAGCACTTATACAATAATATAATTTTCTCAATAGCATTCTTCATCATCTGCTTTTTGAATTCAATTCTGTCGATTCTACACGCGATGTTACACACAGAATAATAATTTTATTGAACGTTTTCGAATAAAGAATTGGATTCCATAAAATTTGATTTTAAATAGATCGTGCATCATTAAATCATAAAAATTATAATATTCAATTGATGTAAATTACATGCTTGTGTACGCTACATAAATGTCCAAATATTTACCTCTTTAAAATTCCGATGGTTATACATGGAAAAGCTTTTTGCTGTGCTGATTAATGAATATTTTAAATACGATTAACTATTCAATTATGCAGTCGATATTCGTTCATAAAATATGTACTAATGCGACAAATTTCATTTTATAACATTAAGACACGTTTTATTAATATAATACGAAATCAATGAACTTAACTCAATGACAGCCATGTGCAGTTTACTGTAAAATTTCGATTTTCCATTACAATTTAAAAGTAAAACTTCTGTATTCAAAGATTTGGTCGTAAAAATCGCAATTCATAAGGTTTCTTATTGATTGATGATCCAATTACTTTAAGAATGGCCTAGATTTTCCAACAAGTGCATTAATATAACAAAGAATTAATTATAAACTATTTCAGAAAACCATATAAAATGTTTTTCGGTATATAAAAAGGGGGAATAGACAAAAATAACTTGTTTATTTATTAATTGTATTATGTATTAATAATTTTGAATTTATGAAATATTAAATATGCAAAAACAAAAAAATGATTATTAATTAATATTTCTTCAATGAATAATTAAACATTTATATATTTTATATATAAATCATAATGTACCTTGAATGAATTTCAGAAACCTATTACATTTTCTAGTGCTAGAAGATAAGAATTCTGCAAATTCAATTTAAATTTTTTATACGCACCATACCCTACATTTTCGTAAATTCATTAGCATTGTTTGTAACAATTTTTTAGAACATGCTCTGCTCATTTGTTGCCATTGTTTTCCATTCACTCGTAAGAGTCAAATAGATTTACGTATTAAGGGTATAAAACAATATTTAAAATGTGTGTTACGGTAAACTTTTTTCTCCAGTTTAATTCTGATTTTTATTATTGATATATTCGTAATACATTGCATTGTCTTGTATCTAACAAATAAGTTAGATATAAGAACGTGTAATAAATTATTTATAACACAAGTTAAACATTAAAAATTATTTGAAACAAATAATTATTTAACTATTTTATTTTAATTATTAATAATATTTTTGTAAACCGTAATAACCATTTGTTTCTAGTTGCTTAAGTTGTTCTACCAATTAAATTTCTATGAAGTATGATACAATTAACTTAAAATATATAGCATTTTATTTGATTTTAAACTCGTTTATATGTGCAAAGAATTGTAAAGCATGCAGAAGCACTTCCATCGAAGCGTGCAAGTCTGATATGTTCTTAAAACTTGATATATATTTTTCCATTTATTATAGCTTAGATTAAGCACTGTGATCCATTTGTACTTTATAATCGTGCTTTCATTCAAATTTCTGAAAAATCAAATAAGTAATAAAAATTCAAGTTGTATTACAAAAAACAAATCGAGTAAAAATAATGTGCGAGTTAAAATTGATGGGCAAATAAATTACGAGGAATGTAGAATGAACATTATTTTACAAGTAAATGTAGCATACACAAACAATTTTACAATGTTTAAATATTAATATAAATGTATGATATCTTATTTGTAAAGTGTATTGATTATACATTTTATAACTATGTTTAAACGGAAGCAATCTTTATTCAAAGAATGTAACTTTTTAACTATCATTTTATTTATTTAATTTAATTACAAGTTTACATAACTGAATTAATTCATCCAACATACTTTCCAAAATATTAAGTATTAATAAGCAAATCATAATATTCTTAATAATATTCTTCTTAATGTTTATAGTATGAATTTATATATGATGAAGTTCAATTGTGTAATATAAATCGTATTAAATGTAATTTATTTTTAGTTTTTCAGATTAAAACCCCAATACTTTTGACTAGCATAAAAGTTAAGATTCGTGCAATACTGAATTATGCACAGCTATAAATTTCTCATGTGACGTCTGGGAGAAAAATTCTTAATGCGATCTTATATCAAAGTTCAAAATATGACAGTACATTCATATTGTTTATTTTTATTATGTTAATATGATGCATCTTTCTTATTTCGACTATCATTTAGTTCATCCCTAAGCAGAGTGATTCCATCTAAATCCACTTTTATTTAAAAGTATTATACAACTTTAGAAATTAATTATTGTTTGTATCATATAGAAATAATATTTTAAATTATAAACTGTTTCTTTTAAATAATAATTTATCTCAAGTTAAATATAATTTTCATCGTCTTGTTGTTTCACTGTTTTCCACTCACTGTAATATAAAGTACATTTTGTAAAATAATGCAAAGTTTTTAAAGATTTTGTTATTGTTTTGTTTGTGTTTTTAATTAATATAAATAAAGCAGAAGACCGTGCAAGAAAGAGAAAGGCAAATATATTTCTTGTAAATATTTGTTTGCAATCAATGGTGTTTTACTTTAAGAAGATTCTTTTTCAAAAGTTTTCTATTTTATTTCCATTTCGAAACAGTTATAAATGTAATCATCAGTACTTTAAAATGGTAAAATAAACAATCAACTTATGTGTGTAATTAATTATATTTGGTATGGTACGTTTTCATTTGTGTTTAGAAAGATAGGTCTTCATATTGTCCACATTTTTGAACTGAAAATGCAACTGGAGAGAATAACTTTAGTAATCGTAGTTAAGGACGAATAATTTTTTGTATTTATGTCTATTTTATATAAATGTTATTTTTATGTGTGTATTATTATTATTATTATCATTATTATTATTGTCGTTTTTATTATTATTGCTGTTATCATTGCTATTAATTTATTCACGGATATTAAATTATTTGTCACGTCTTAAGTATATACACGTAATATAACTGATACCACTTTGAATATTTCTATTTTGAATCAGAATAGTTCAGAATTTCCCTGTGTGAGTTATAATTTCACTTATGAATAGAAACAATTATTATAATACCTTTTAAATATTGTATATAAATATTCACAAGACAAGAAACAATTTGAAACTATTTGGAAAAATAAAATCATGGTACATTCAGTTTTCCGTTAAATAAAAGTAGTTCCTTACATTTAGGGAAGGCATAGCGTTAGACAGAAAATATGCGAAACTTCTTTTGATTCCACGCTATTCATCGCAGTAGACTTTAGCCCGCTAGTTTTGTAAATGTCTTTTGCAATGTTTATTACCGTTGCTTGGTTGCTTAATTAAATGTTTATCGTTTACCCTCATTCATTCTTAATTAAAAATTAACGTAACAATGATGTTACGAGCATCTTGTTAATTATATTAATTCGTGAAAAATAAATAACTATTATAAAATATATATGTTACAATATGTTAAAATATTTTATAATACATCATTTTTTAATAATTATCACTTTAAAATTCCTTTATCTTATGTATATGAGTGTGTGTAAAATATAAAATAATCGAAATTTGTTCAGTTCTTTAAATAAATTAGTAAAACATCGATAAAAAAGAATATATTTTAAAGAAAGCATAACAATTATTTTTCTAAAGGCAAAACAATATATTTATTTGATTAACAATAAATAAAATTATATGAACATTTATGTTTCAGGGATGCTCGGACAACCGGGTTTCTTACGGCAAAGGAGCATTAAAGGGTAGTGGATGCGATTCGGTGGGAAGTCCCGGAAATTCCGGGACTTCGCAGTCGTCGCCGTCTTCTCGTGGACATTATGGAACTGCAAGTTCGCGCGATGGAGACCTACTGGCCCACGCAGCCTCCGCATTGCGCCGGCTCAATTTCCGTTCCGCGGGAGGAAGTCGTAGCTGTCGCACGGCCATTGTTCCTAAAGTCGTTGTTATGGGTTCTAGTACGGCTTCCGAAACTACCATCAACACCAGTACAGATAGCGCCAACACGATGGTTACTTTGGTAATTATTTTAGCACTATTACTTTGAGCAAATAGTATCACTTTTTTTCACATATCAAAGTACAATAATAAGCATCAAAACTTCGAAAATATGACATTTTGAACGTAGGTATTAACATTTCTACAATTATAAATAAAATTATGGGTTTTAATAAGGGTTAAATTATCTTTTATTGAAATATTTTGGATTAAACTTTAATTAATCTTAATTATAAACATATGAGTAAAACCATGTGTTTTAAATTATAACACAGCCTTGCATTTTATTAATAATACTACATATATTTATTAATAATACTATGAACAATATTCAGTGCTAAGCAACATTTCTGATTTTTTTGTTTAAATCCTATAAAAAGGATTTCTGGTTCCTTTATTTTATGATACAGTACTTCTTTATATGTTTAGAAAACTTTTTATATGAAATTTTTTTAATTATTCATTGTAGTAAAAAAAACTTCGTGAGCATTTTTAAAACGTGATTAAATACCATATTGTACATCTTTCTGTTGATATGTTAATTTAGTGATATATATGTTAATTTTGTTTCAGTAGTTAAACAAATGACAATACTTACGACATCTTGGATACTTTAAAATTTTTAAGAAACCATCATATTGTTACAATGGACTTGATCCATATAATATTTTGTAACGTTAACACATATAATTAGATTTAAAATATTTTTTATAATATTTTAAAGAAAACTAAATTAATATGAATTCATATGAAAAATAAAGATAAATAAAGATAAATTTCAGATAAAAATGTATAAAATATAGTTGAAATACCTCAACAAAAATAATACCACAAATTAATAAGAATAAACATACTTATAAATAAATTTTTGAATTCTTCAGCTTTTTAATTTTAATTTCTTAAGTAATTATGTTATTTTTTTTAATGTATCTTATAATTCATATTACAAATTCTTTTGCATACGTATTTTGATTTTAAAATTATATGATACTAATCAACTAGATGCTGGTTTTTAAAATAAAACATACTTTTAGAAAAGAGCAAATACAGCATTTTAATCAATAGATGAAATAGTATTTAAACATACTGATAAATAGTCTTTAAAAGTTATTATTTTTTAATACGATAATGCTGTACAATTTAAATTTTAATGAAATTGAATTATTTTACTGTATTTGACAGAAAGATGTTATTGTAAAAATGCTGAAAGAACCGCTTTTTTTTTAAATTGAACTATTCTCATTATAAAATGAAAGAATCAGTTTATGTGGAATTCATTGACAACAAAACTTTGTCACGTATAACTGTGATGTAAAATGTTTTGTATTTGACTCAGTGTCGTCGAATAAATTCATAAAATGTCCGTCAATCTTTTGTCCACTGCTCGAACAGCAGTAATATTTTTATCATTAACATTAGTTCTTAGTCGTCCTTCACGAAATTCATCATGAAGATAGATCTTATCTCTTTTAAATTCACTGTATCATTTTTAAATTACTACCTTTAATTGTACTTCTTCACCAAATGC
>JABFOX010000425.1:0-16975 GCA_022817665.1 Axea sp. ZL-2020
GGAGATAATGTTTTTTTTTTGTAGTAGTTTTTTTTATTTTTTTTTTTTTTTTTTTTTTAAAATTTTTTTTTTTTTTTTATTATTTATAAAAAAATAAACTTACAAAAATATATTTTATTTATTTTTTTTTTTTGTATACATTATATAATACATAATAAAAAAAAAAAAAAACAAAAAAAACAATTTAAATAAAAATAAATTATTATCGCGTACAATATTTGAATCTTGAATCTTGAATTAACAATATCTAATTTCATTCTTATTGATTAATTAAAATTTTAGTTGATAATAAAATGTATCATTTTTACTAAGTAATCGTGTGACTGATGTTGGATGTATTTTTTGTTTAATAATTTCTCTTTAATAAATAATTATAATAATCAAGACAGATCTTATTTATCTGAACATTTATTTTTACAAGTTTATGTTGGTAATTCAAATTTCATAAAATTAACTGAACAACAAAATAGACTTCGGTTGTAATATAAAAATATTTTTACACTATTTTGTATTACAAATTTCTTTTAGAAAAAGCAGAGATCGATACACAATTGTAAGTAATCGATACAAATTTAGACATGTAAAATTTACATTCAAATGAATAAAAGTATTTATGGAACAAGGAAAACGTGGGGTGAGCTTGAATTGGGATTTAGTTTAAGTTCACTACTCGTTTCCCAGAGTCGAAGAAAATTAATTTTAAAGTAACCGAAGAGAAGGAAAAAAAAATCTAGCGACATGTTCAGCGGTTTTCATGTGCGCACGCAATGCTTTTTTATAGGTATACTCAAATTATCGATGAGCATATTTGTAAAACGTTTTCACTGACTACTTTTAAGAACGTATTTGTATAAATATATCTAAAAACTGTACGGTTTCTTTCGTAAGACACTTCATTTTCTATGTGTATATATACATAGTATTTATCCGCGTGCTCTTAAAATTCTTTATTAGTAAATATTTAAATAAACAAAAAAATAATATAAAAATAAATAAACAAAAAAATAAAAATTGTGTCCCAACGAAACAGAAGTCTTATAATTTTTGTATTAATTGTTAGATTTTGATTTTAATTGGGATGGCTTAAAATAAAGAAGTGTATCATCGAATAATGATAAATGAAGTAGGATATACGTTAAAGTATATAGAGTGACATACATTAAGTAGACAGATATAGGAATTCAGCGTGCGACGAGGCATGTTTAATGAGTTACGTGTAAATTATTATATAAAAATTAAAAAGGAGCAGAAGAAGGCGCTACATATTTTAAGTCTCGAGATTATGGACTGCGCACAAGCGTGGTAAACAAGCATGTTTTGTGCAACTGTGACAAATTGGTATATAATATTTTTGACTTTTATTAGATGTATTGAACTCATCGCTATATTTCTGTATGTTACAGGAATTATTAAACTAATAAAATATCACAAACAGTCGAAAAATAACTGCATTTATTAATTCGTTACTAAGTATTACAGGTTACTGATTTCTTTTATTATTCATTACACATACGTAAATTTAATACCAATCACCATTTTAATCGACTGAAGTAAATGAAATGTTTTAACCATATAAAAAAGGGAAATAAAAAGTTATTTAAAAAAAATTAAACTGACTTTTAGTAAAAAGTTAATTTATGTATTTTTAATTAAATATCAACTCTTTCTATTTCCAATTTTGTATATGATGAAACATAAATTGTACAGTTGCGATAAGTTTAATTAAAATAAATATGTTTATATAAATAAATAATAAAATGTTATATCCTCAATATAATCAATAAAATGGTCATGAGGGATAATTCAACAATTATACAAAATATTACGTGCAGTTAGGTTTAAATTATTTATATGGTTAAATGCCGCAAATCAATTTTGTTAGTAATTCTATTGTTGCATTGGTCAGTAATAATATATTTACAACCTTCATATACATTCTTTACTTTAGAAAAAAATAAAAAAGCCCAATAAAAAGTATCATGGTAATTTATAAAGAAATTAATATACCTTACATGTTATTGAAATATTATCAAAATAATAGATATAAGAAGAGTTTATAAAGAGCACGTTTTTATGAAGAATCACAAAATGATTTTTGACTACAACTATGATGAAGTGTGTAAATCAGTGATCATTCTATTTTTACTAAAGAGTTTCTGTATAATTACAACGAATCACATTTCTTTATAAGTAGTATATTATTCTGCAACTTGTGCAAATATTACTAGTTGATACGATGATGAAGAATCATTAAGAAAAGCGATATGTAGCATTTAACTGCATAAATAATGTAATAAAAATGGGTACATGTAATATTAATTTTCTATAATAGTGTAATTATTTCTCATGGCTATTAAATTGATTTATATATTTATATAATATTTTTAAATTTATAAATATATAATGTTGAAAAATTCACAAGAATGCAGAAATGTACACTTGTTTCACATCCTCGACAGAACAAACAAGACATAGTATACTAAAGAATACTCTACTTTTTTAGTATAATAAAAATTATTCTTATTTTATTATTAAAATATAAATTTATGTATTTTATTTAGAATTTCTTATACAAATATAAAAAATGTTAAAATACCCCTAAATGACGAAAAAAAATGTGGTTAAAAAAGATAAAATTTATTAAATTATGTATATAGGCACCGCACAACATTCATATTCTATCTTTATCTACTTTACAAGGTATGCTTTAAACATCTTAATTTTATTCTACTAATGAAATGTCTGTTGCTTATAATACAATTGAAAATGTTTACTTTTGTTCATGTTCTAAAAAATTATTTAATTGAATATATTCATTTAAATTTTAATTTATATAATTCATTTTATAATAGTATTGATTACATGTAAAAGTTAATTCTTATTTTATTACATATTTTATTTTATTTTTATCAAACATACATCCAAAATTTTAAAAATAATGAAATAGAAAGTATATTTATTTTTACAGTTTCGTAAAAATAAATATCAGCAAAATATATCTTCTTGATAAACATTTTATAGATTGAAATACAATATAATTTTAAATGTGTATAAAAAAGATGTTACTGTATAAAATTTTAACCGAGTAGATTTTTTTTGTTCGCATATGGCTACGAGAATATTGACCAAGATTATTACAGAATGCCCATTTTAAGTAGGTTTGTTTACACCATATATTTAAACATATCAAATAAATATTTACATCATTATCCGTAACGATGTTTTATTTACTATTATACGTTTTTTTATACTTATTTCCAGTATATTATAGATATAAATTAAAAAACTCCGTTGAGTGTATAGATAAAGTATAAGAATTAAAATTATAAAAGTATAAAGATATAATCATAAAATAATAGTAAAAAGGGTAAATGTCAAATTTCTTAATTCACAACTTCCCTAACTATGTAATAAATACTTGTATCCATAGCAATTACAGATATACGTTTTAAAATTAGGAAAGTTGTCACTAAACTATGTTTTTCAACCAGTTAACATTTAAATACACGTAATTGATTCAATATTTATACATAAATTGATGTAATTATTTGTACATTTCGTGTATACATAAAATTCGATGAAAATTAAACGTCATTTTACGAAAAACGTTAATATAAAATATTTAAATATATAAACATTACATACCAAATATTTGAAGCTATTATATAATTATGTTTTAAGCTTAAAGTAAATGATGAGAACAAAATGATTTTATTATTTACATAATTCGTTATATGACAACTTCTTTTCGCTCGAACTTTATGCACAATAATATTGAAATATCATTATTATAAACACAATATAAACAATTAAAAATGTCCCGTCCAGATAATTAGTTGTATAAATTATTTAAATCAAAGAACTTTTAAATCTTCATTTTTCGACTTTCCTTCATCAATCCAACTTGCTTTTTGTTTTTGAAAAGCAAAAACCGCATACAGAGCTAAAATAGAAATGACCATTTAAAATATATATTAATTATTGGGTAAATTAATAATAAATTATCAATTAAAAATGTTAAAATAAAATACTCAGGATATATTACTCTACTTACATAATCCTAAATAAGTAATTGTTAAACAATTACTAACTAATTTTCTTAAGTATTAAAATCTAGTTATTAAATGCATATTAAAATACAAAAAAAAGATAAAGTAAATTAACTCACAGGTAGCTTCCCACTCGGATTGAGATAAAGTTCCAATTTTTCTATGTCCTGTTTTGTTTTCTATATATTGAACAGCGTGTTGGTATTCTTTTGGATTTTTGCTTACAAGTGGAGAGTCATGACATTCGGGATAGGTTTCTAATCCTTGCATTTTATTTAACAGTGATCTTCCTTCAACTTTCATTCTTTCATAAAAGTCTTCAAATCTAAAAAGTAACAAAAGAGCAATACATACAATAAAAAATCGTTCATTTAATTTATTTTAAAAAATCAATAGTTAATTATTACATAAACATTTAATTAAAGTTTACCTTTCAAACATCACCAACTTAAGATCAAATTTCAAAGCTAGTTTTTCTAATAATGGTAAGTAAACTAAAAATTCTGGACAATTTACTACTCCTTCTAAATTAAAATTATATTTCACCCCAAATAGCGAAGGTTTTTCCTTTGTTTCAGACATGAACTCTATACTGTATACATCATTTCCAAATTTAATGATTTCACTTTCTTGTCGTCTCTATTTAAAAATAATTTTTACTTATAATTTGCATGTAAAAAGTAATTGAATTATATAAAGATAACTGAAAAGAAATAATTATTTTTTTTATATTTATTTTGTATTATCATTTCTTAATTTTACTGTATAAATTTACAAAACTCTTACTTACACAATGTCATAAGCATCTGATATTGTTCCTATTAAATATCCACCTGATTTTAGTATTTCACTTGCAGTTTTAAGCACCATTTCAGCTTGTGGAAATGACTCAAAACTAATGAAATACAAACTAACACTTTACGAGATCCAACTGGTTACTAGGATTTTTGTTCTTAATTGAATCTAAAACACTTTATAAAATATTTGGTTTTAACAATGTATAATAAAGTATTTCTACATTCCTTTAATATAAAGTATACCTTTGTGTAGTCAGCAACAATAAATTCAGCAGTAAAAATTAGTTCAAAACCTCGTCTGCTTTAATCTTTGTTAAAAAGATCCCCATAACAATTCGGACACTGTGTAATTGAGATGTTAGCGATATCATCACAAATTAAACGTAGAACGTTTTCCTTCAATTATTTCAATAAATCACCTCCTTTACCACAATACATATCCGTAACATATAAACCAGCAAACATGATTAACATGTTTTAATTTTGTAAAATATGTATATGTTTGTAGTTGTTGTCTTTTTTGGCTATGCTATGTTTGTAGTATTTAACCAAATTTTGTCTTTTAAATTTCGTAAATACGTTATATATGATATTTAAAGACTCACTTTCGATTTCAAATTTCTTTTACTTGTGTTAACAGCGACATCTTGAAGTGTTACCCCTGAACTATATTTTTTGGCAGACAAATTACGCGAAGTCTGTACCCCCTGATTACAGTAATGAGTCTACTTTTTCACTAACAGTAGCGTCCTCTTTTCTAGTGACTCCCGTAATTAGAACTTAAGCCAAGTGGCGGGAATTTTAAATTTATAGTTCTGTTTTTAAATTGTATTTATTACATCGAATTAAAAAAATACTATATTGTTATATTCTATTGTCTACAATGTAAACACGAAGAGATAAACGAAATAAAAATATTCTTTTTTATTTATTATTATAATTCAGATATAAAAATAAGAAATATATAAATAAAGTATAAATTCATATAAAATTGAATTCATATTATCATATATAATTAATTTCATAATATACATAATTAATTTTAATATTTAAATTAAACTTTATTCTCGTAATTTTTTAAATAAAAAACATATTTTAAATGTTTATTAAAAAAACAATAAATCAGATATAATATTAGTTATTTATGAAATTAAACAATTTCCAAGTTATGAAATATAGTAAAACAAGTTATAAGAAATTTAGCATCAGATAAAAAATTATTTTTTATGTAATTGCTTTTTTTGAATTACATAAATGTTGCATTCGTATATAATTTTATTGTATTACATTTAATTTTTGTTCATATATTCCTAAAGAAATACAATTATTTTATAAATATTAAAATCGTATATGTTAACAATATATTACATTGACTGTAATTATTTATTTCGACAACATTAATTTAATATTAAAAAAGCATTATTCCAAAAATAAGTAACATTAAAGTAACTTGAAAATAATATATTTAGTCAATATTTATGCAACATTGAATAAATGTTAAACGAATATAAAATTAATCTTAAGAAATTTGTAATTAAGTTTAAAATAGCATTCTTATAATATTGAAATATCATGTGGTCATAAAACTTAGTTTAAAGTTACCTTAGTTTCATTTATTTTTTGTATTTTTTACTCAATATTAAATTAATATTATCAAAAAATTTTGAAGTTAATATAATATTTTGTAAACCGTTGTATCATTTATTTGTCTTCCCCTACAAACATTTGGATAAAACTTAAATAAACTACGATAAAATTATTCATTAAACGAATTTAATATTTCTACAGAAGTAGGAGCGTGGTATCTGTCACGTGAAGAACATTTTGGAAATGTGTTAACTCAAAAAATGATGTATTATAATATTACTGTTCTTAACTCAGGTCACTCTGTTATTTACCTTTTAATTATCTTTTTCTGATTTAAAACATTTTATGAACTTTCTAGTAACGCTATCAATCCTAAACTTTATGTGCAAATATCCTATAAAAAATGTTCTATTTTAGATATTTTTTACAAAATTGAAAAATTATATGAAAAAAATATGCTGAAATTAACAGTGAACCACCAATATTAATGAAACAACACAAACATCTATTTTCATATATTTTTGAATATTCTTTGCATCCCATGAATAATAAATGCTCAGTGAATGAAAATCTTCCTCCATAATCCAAAAAAAAATAAATAAATAAATTATAAATAAATCTTTACGGCGCTTATAATCTCTAATTTTTTAAATCGATAATAACAGATAAAATTAATCTCATCACACTATTTAAAAATCAAATAATTTGACTTTATAAATACGAGAAATATTGAATTGAACTTTAGATAATATTATAATCATGTATTTAAATCTTTAGAAAATTAAACTACATAACAAACTCATAGTACATATATCGATTTTAGTAAATTGCCATTACCAAACGAAATAACTTCTCTTTTTATTTTGATCACTGTACTTTATTCTGCACGGTGAAATTAAAATAAACCCTATTTGATTATAACGTATGTGCATTTGCATGAATTTTTACAAATTTTTTGTCACATAATACATTATAAAATAATTATACGTTTATATTTATATTATATTCTGTATTTTCATTATATCGTCAGTTGTATTAAAATATTTATATTTATTTTTGCATTGTTTGCCATTGTAATTAGATTTTTAAATCCATTGAATACAAATAATTTTATGTAGATATTTTATATATTTTATATATATATGATTCACTTTAAAAACTGACTTCGTTGCATAATATTCTCTCAAGCGTGAATAATCAGATGAATTCATATAATTTATTGATTTATTTAGCTGGCACGAATATTTGCAAATACCCTAAAAATGTTTAATTCTGTAAAATTAGTCAGAAAGGATCACCTTGGTATACCAACACAAAGTTAACGCTTTATCATGGAAAAATTGACAAATGTTGAAACAAAAGCAAACCATTGTTTTGGAGATATTTCACCGTGCGCGACAGTTGCTTGGTAAAAGTGAAAAATTTGACAGCCAAAGCTGAAATTTAAAAGCTTGGTTTGTAGAAACGGATGAAATTTCCAAGTGGAATAACAGTCTCAGTCATTTGTTTGCAAAGTCACTGATGTATTTTAATACAAATGAACATTTGACATTTCATTAAGCATGCCTCGTTCTTCGAATCATCTAAACAGAAATTGTTATTATGCGTCTAATTAAGTTAACTTTATTTATTTTGAATGCTGTTTTTCGTGTTTTACACAATCGTGTTATTCTTTTTACAACTCTGCATTGTGTTCGTAACAAATAAATATTTGATTAAATATTCTGAATTGAATGTTTCTATCAGCAACTACTACTTCAGGAAGAAAAAGTAAATTTGACAGACAAGTAAACAAGATGAGCAACAAAAATATTATCCGGTTGACCGGTGGAGCAGATTCCCTTGAAACTCCGGAAGAAGGTAAAGCCAGCGATGAAAATGGTGAACAAAATATTTCAACTGAAAATATCGAAGTCCAGGAAAATAATATTGAGGATGTCCAAAGTGAAATTAAAACCGAAAGTGTAGTTGATATGAAGGATTGCCCTACCGTGGAACAAATTGAAACTGGGTACTTGGATGTTTAATTTGTTTTTCTAATAAAAAGTTTTATTCCCTAAATTTATTTTTTAAAATCTTTTTTATGAACATCAACGTACAATTATAGCACATATTACCCAATATATTATCATTATTTGTCAAATTAATAATTATTATAATAATAACAATGAACTGCCAATAATTTCAGAGATAAAAAAGTAGACGAACTGATAGAATATATACAAAAAAATTTACGTGAGGTTTGCGAATCTTTGGCCAATCTCGGAGACAATATTGAACACGAGATAAAGGTGGATACTTCCAAGCCCCTTAAAAGTATACTTTAAATGCAGTTTTTTTCATAACAAATAATACTTGCATGTTGGATTTTGAAGTATTTGAGTGTGACGTGTCATAACTTTGTTTTTCCTGTTGAAGCTGATGTTCGTGGACGTAATTGGTCGGATTCGAAAATGGGTAAGCAACACCGAAGACAAGATTGACAAAAGCATGGGTGAGACGAAAACTCTTCAGAAAGAATTCAAAATTAAAATGGAATCTTTGGCGATGTACGAGAACGATATTGAATCTTTTAAAAAACAGTTAGCGGAGGCTGAAGAGGCTAAATTATCTTTGAGCAAGTCTTTTTCCAAGTCACAAGTAAAGTTTTTAATACTAATAACGGATAAATAATAGTTTAAGTAAAACAAATAAATTTAATTGAAAATAAAATTTACCAAATGTGTCATTATTAGTTTTATCATAAATAACTCTCTGTAATTTTTAGCGAAGTCTAAATCAAAATAAAGAATTAGGATCTGAAATAATAATTCAAGAAGAAAAACATTCTGAGCAAAAAGGTAAACGAGAATTTATTGGCAACGAAGTAAAAGAAGGTCTTTCGAAAAATAGTGAGCCACCTTCGACTCAACCGCGAGATTCTGAAATGGATGAAAATTCCGGATTATCTCGAGTCTCTTCAAAAATTGATAATAGGATACATAGACATAAATTACAACTGGAACCAAGTCAACGTGAAATTGAGGTAAATTGAGCAAGTGATAATGAAGTAAATACTTAAAAGCGATTATGTAGAAATAATTCAACTAAATAAAAGAATAACATGATAATAAATTTATAATATTATTGTGTTTGTAAATTAAATTATCAATCTGTTGTAGTTGGAGAAAGAAATAGAGTGTTTGAAGAAGGAAAATGAACGATTGATCAAAGAACGAACAGAGTATGAGAACGCAGTTCAGAGGGCACTGCTTAAAGGTGTTTCATCTTTAAACGTCGAAGCTTTGAAAGTCATGAGGAATCCCCCAACTTGTTACAATCCTAGTGGTCCATCATCCACATTAATGTATATTTACTGTCTCATTAATGATTTACGGTTCAAATACTTTTATTGCAATTTTAATTCTTTGTTATACCTATAATTTAAAAAGTCTGACACGGTTAAATTTGTTGAAAAAATCAGATTAATAAATAATTCATTAATAATCAGGAAATAAAATAAGATTTAAACTTATGCACTCATTCGTGGCTTATTTTATCAATTAAAAATTAAAAAATACCATAAGAAATAAATTATCCAAATTCAAATAAAAATAATATATACACATATTAGATATAGATAAAAATCGGAAAGTTTAATTTCAAAAGTGTGAAAAATGTTTTCAGTTTTACACAATTATACATGCTGCTGTTCGTTTCAGCACAGCAACATTCATAATAATAAATTTCTTATTGTTAGAGAACCACTAATTCCTTGTGGATCAAGAAACGTGATAAACAATAGCAATCGATCCAACACATCAAATTATTCTGAATCACAAACTCCAAAGAAAAATCACGCAAAGAAAACCTGCACGAACGCAAATTGCCCTTCAGCGAAGCACCACAGAGAAACCCTCGTGCAAAATTTGCTGTTGTTGAACGATAAAAATACGACCTGTTAAACTGAAAGTATAAATATGATTTTGCATAAGTTTTTTTTTTTTAAATAAAAAGGAATTATAGGCCTGAAATAAATGCCTGAAAGGAGGATTTGGGAAAACTAACAAAATGATAGTTTTTATTCGTTGAACTTTCGTAAATCTCTTAATCTATAATTAACTGTAATACATTTTGCATACTTTCAACATCACCATTCTGATCAATAAATTAAATCAGAATGCTTATAATTTTCAGATCAGTATTGTCTCGATTCCCGTTTCGCTGATTGATTTCTAATAGTCAAGTTAATAAATTACAATTTTCACATCTGATTATACAACAATTGTTTTGCAAATACATCAGGATGGGTCGCATAATTCAGTTCGCAGGTGTTTCAATTGGCTGTGTCGAAACATCTGCTGGTCCAACTAGAAAAATCGTTATAAAACCCTTGGCTGTCGAGTCTTATAACGTGTAAATACTTATTATAAATGTATAACATTCAAAAAATAGTGTATGTTGGGTGCATTACAAAGACGCAACGCTACTTCGTAATACTTTTCTTTTGTCTTTGCTTTTACAATTTGTCACAAATTTCAACATCGAAATTTATGAAATACTCGTTTAACGGTACAAAGCAATTTTGCATTAACAAATAATTGCATCGTATTATTTGTCCAGTAAGTAAGTGATATCATGATAACAAAACAATATACTATTATGTGAATAACAATTAATTAATTTATTATTTATTGTTATTTCTGCACAGCGTTTATTTATTTGAAATAACAAATAAATTTATGAATCACAGAAATTTATTTCATTTATAAAAATAAAATTTAATGATCACTTTATAACATCTCAGTTTTGGAACTGTAAAGCGCAAGCTTGTTCAATTCTTTGTTTCTTTAGTTTTGATTTGCATTTTTACATATATTTCATGAAATAGAAACAGAATTTCATCAGTAATTCTTAGCAATAGTTTATATACTTCGAAAATCATATTTGATGTTGTAAGGACAATACAAATATTATGTTGAAAATTAATTGAATATGTGTTTAAAGTCAATCTTTTAATTATAATAAAAATCGAAATAAAATAAAAATAAATTTCCTTGCAAATAATAAAAATAACTTGTGATGTTAAAACTAATAAGAAGTGATTTTATTAGTGTATTTCTTTGAATAATAAACTAATTTATCATACTGTTTAATGGAGATATGTAATTTTGAAATACTATAAGGAAAAATAACGTTGATCGTAAAATTAAACAGTTTTTTGTAAGAATTTCATTTATGTAATAACAAAATTAATCAGTAAGTAAGCATACATATTTAGTCCGTCTTTAAAAACGTTGAATATGAAAATTAAAAAAAAGTTTATCATTGCCATTTATTTAACTGTTTCTTGCAAAAATAATAAACGCGTGGAATTATTTGTGAAATAATAGTGTTTCATAAATGATTCATGCCCAATGTATTACAAATACTCCAAAAATATTTATATTTTTCAAAAATTGATTTTATCATTACATAAAAATAAATTCTTTTGAAATAGTTATAAAAAATATATTTCTTCTCTGGGAGTTTATAACTCTTATATTTTGTAAAAAATTTAATTTGTTTATAACGTGCTATATATCTTTTAATTATAATGACTAACTGTTTTTCAATTAAATTTCTATATAGAATTAAAAACCTTCAGAATTTTAAAATTCGTCCATACTCCTTAATCCTTTTGTATCGCATATATACAACTTGAAATTAATTATTTGTTATTCTTATAACAGTGTATTGTATTCAGTTTAACTACTGTATACTTTAATTATGCATTGGACAATTAATACCATGTCTAAATAATACTTCCAAGGGAAACGTCACAGCGACACGGAGATGATATGTGCTTAACGAACTGAAATTTGGAGATCTGTTTAATGTGTCGATGTGCGTTTCTCTAGTGATATTGTCCCAAATGTCGTTCGGTCAGCAGATAAGGTTTTGGCCTTTTGCTCGTTTGTCTGCATTTATCACGTCTTGGTAATAAGGCATGGCATTTGTACATACCGATTTTCTGATTGAAAAGTTCAGTTTGTCTTGTACAAATGTTTGCCCTGAAAAAAATTAATTTATAAAATTAAGTTACGGAGTGACTTTTCAATCGGAAATCTTGTCCGCTCTGAAAGAAAAATTGTGGAACGACATTGATTATTTTTTTATCAGACCAAAAAGTGACAAATAAAAATCCGTCTAGAGGTTTTTTTCTGTAGGTACATAAATGCATGTGGAATTAAACGAAAAACTTGATCTCTTCGCTAAATTAAATGGGGTTATATAATAAATAATAAAAGATTGCTTTTTATAAGCGTTGTTGTTCGTTGTCCGATATCAAACAAAGACGCTTATTTTTTGTGAACTAAATTTAAAAATTCCTCGCGTGTCTTTGGATCGTCGCGAAAAACTCCCAGCATGGTCGACGTGACAGTTTTGCTGTTAATTTTTTGTACTCCTCTCATTACCATGCACATATGCCTGGAAAATAAGTAATTTGTATTTTAATAAACAAATTAGAGTTTCACTTCAATAATATTAATAATATTTATAAGCTTTAGGATTGTATCATGTAACTAATGCAGACTTGTATAAAGATAAATGATATTAGAAAGTGCTGTTTTAAATTTCAACATTTATTACATTATTTTTTAGACAAAAATTGGATGTACAATGAGTTTCCATTAAGCATAAAGTGTATTAACGTTTTAAATGTATTTTCAAGATTATTTTGTAACTTTATTTAAATTAGAAATGAACAGTAAATAATGTAATATTTCATTTAATTATTACAGCACTGTATACGCTATATTCAATATAATACTTTCTAATTTAAACAAATGTTTTATAAGATGAAAATAAAATTTCTTAATTAAATTCAGATATAATTTCACTACATAAATACATTTTAAATAAATGTATTTTCTTGATAAAAGCATTTAGTTCAGTGCTCATAAGTTTCTAATGCAATCTGTATAATTATAATTTATAAAGAAAACAATCTTAAAAATATTACTTAAAGAATTTGTTGAATTTTACTTCTAAATTTTAATTTTATTTTTGAAATTCTTTAAGTATTAATAGAAAATTTATAACAAAATTAGTTTTCTCTGCTTATGAATAACTATTATAATTGTATTAATCTTATTTTTTGTGTAATTACTATAAACTAAAATCTATTAAAATATAAAGTGAAATAATGTTTTAAGCAGCAGTCATGGTTAAAATAAAATGAATGTAAATGTCAAATCCTAAAAATAACTGTTCCTTAACACATTTATTATTGATAATAAAATTCCTGAATTTTGTGAAAATTAACATCTTTAAATTAATCTGTAAAATATCAACTCACCACAGAATTATGTTTTCTGCATATGTTAAACAATGTTCAATTCTATTCACTAAAAAGAATTATGACGCTAACATTTACATTCTATATTGTTTACGATTATTTTTAAAATAAATTTATGTTCTTTATTATTCTACCAGTTCTACATCGAATTCATATCCAAATAAAAGTTTTGAGTAAATATTAAAATAGTTTCTTAATGTCGCATGCGGCTCATGACGTCACAGATTGCAACAGGTTTTTTCAGCTTTTTCAGTTAAACACAATTTGAGACACTTTGAAATTTAATCCAGCACATTAAAATACCTCTATTGTATATTCCTCCCATTAGTTAAAATTCTATTTTAACTAATTCTTAGAACAAAAAAGTGGCCACAAAAGATTTGTTTAATAAATTAAACAAAATAAGATAAGTCCATTATTGATTATAATTGTGCATTTATTCTCGAGGATTCAAAAATCTTAGCAAGAGACTTAGAAAAAGTGACCCAGTTGGACCGAGGCCTTCATCACATTAGAAAAAAACATCTTCAAAGAATTCCGTCGACTTGATATTGAATTTGTGCGACTTTCGACTGACATGTTTCAGTATTAATTAATCCAAGGCTGAATGACTCGTTAATTAATGTGTTAATTAAAGTCATCCTTTTTTCTACAAACTATGTTTACTGATTTCAACGATTCAGTTATGTAACCGTGATAATTATGTATCGTTCAAGTGGACCATTCAGAGAGTTTCTCACTTTGCTCAATGGAAATAAAAAAAGTCTTTGTAAATAGTTTTTTTTATAAACAGTTTTACTTCGAATTTGAAAAAAGAAGTGAATTAAAAACTTTGACAAAAAGCACAGAATTAAAAAGAAATGTAAAGCTTCTTTTTCATAGAAAAGTAAAAACTTCTTTAGACTGCATTTTTTTATTTCAGTTTAAAATTCCAGGTTCTGATTTCCACATTTTATGCAAGGATAATCCTATCTGGCGCACATGGACATGTTTTACTGTTGATTGAAAAGAATAGAAAGTGTCAACTTACACTCCTTCGACCACGACTGCCACTCCTGCAGGTTGGACAGCTTTGGTTACGGCAACCGCGATTTGCTTCGTGAGACGCTCTTGAACCTGAAGTCGTCGACTGTATATTTCCACAATCCTACGAGAAATATTAAACGTTGCTCGTTAAATGGTTTTAATACTACGATGTCAAATAAATTATCAAATGTTTTTTTTTGGTAAAATACCTAAATATATTACATAGAAAATATGTATATATTAAAAACATGTCTGTTACAGAAAAAGATTCATACAAGACACATCAGTTTACTAATATTAAGTAAAAATTCAAAATATTGTGATGTATCAAATATTTAAATTTGAGATGCACTGTAAATATTTTGAAAGTGATATAATGATTGATTTAGACGAAAAAAAATTCAATGTTTTCTTTTTAGTGAAATGTTATCTATATAATTCTGATAATTTTAATTTATAAACACGAAATTAGCAAGTTATACTATAAAATGATACATAGGCTATTCATTCGATATTCATTTTATATTACTAATCAATATTTTGAAACGTTATCGTATATTTTTAATAAAACATAATTGTGCTCTTCGAAGAAAATTTTTTTCTCATAAAGACCTTTTGATTTAAATCTTTGTAAAAATTTATCAATGTTAATATGATTTTACATTATTTTTAATTCTATGATATTTAATATAGTATAAAACAATTTGGTATTTTCTAAGATAAGAAACGTTTTTGTTTAAAAATAGTTTTGACCGTACAAAGCTGTATAAGTTATGTTATTTAATTTAAAATTTATACGTCAAATAACGTTATTTTCTACACTGGTTTAATCAGTTCAACCACTTTAAGATATCATAGTAACAAGAACTAGACAATTTAATCTATTATCTATATTTAACAAACTAATTTAATCGTATATTTTTAACTTTTAAAAACCAAAAATTTTATTTTAAAATATTTCATCTGAAAAAATTTGAAATACAAGCAGATATTGAAGCTAATAATAAAATATTAAAATAAATTAACTTTTGAAAAATGTTAATATAATACTATTTTTTCATTTATTTTCCATTTCCACTTTTTTATAAAAAATGTGCATTAATAATAACATATTTGTAACTAATAAATGAATTTCATAATTTGTAAATATTTATACTTAAAATTATTATCTATTAATTGTAGCATATCATAATGTTTTACTGCATTGTTTTTATGAAAAATAACATATTATAATTGTTTTTAAATCATTAAGCTTTGATATAAACCTTGTTGAGAAGGTTACGTCAATTATCCAATGAAGAATAGGTAATAATACATAAACGACTTTTAATTTTCACATAATAGACAAATTTTAAACATTCGTTACTTAGCCCAAAAGTTAAACGAAGTTAAAATTGTTAAAATTGATTGAAACGTTTTTAAAACGTTTGTAGCATTTTTGAGGTATGTTATTCTGCCGAAGTATAATGTATAACAAAGTAATTAAAACTACATAAAATATACCACTACTTGTTTTGTGGTTTAAGAACTCAAACTATTGAACATTTGCATGACATAAAAATGAAATCAAACTACCAGTTCTTTTTTAAAACAATGCCTCTGTAAATAATGTGAAAAACCTCTCAATTAAATAAAATCTGTCTCTTTTATAGACTGATTGAATTATGAAAGATGAAACGCATCGACCTTGCCACGTGACAATGATTTCCGTCGTTTTTTTATTCTTTTTTTTATTCTTTGTTAATTTATAAGCAAGATGGTATTTAACGAAGTAAATGGTCGTATACGTAACGTTCGGTAACGTGAAAGTACTTGGCATACCGAGCTGCCTTCTTAGATCTTTTTTGTGTTAACGCAGCAAACCAAGGCCAGACTAGTGGTAATGCAATCTGATTTATCAAAGTGACGAAACACTCAAACAGTGTTTTGCTCGACAAATGACGCCAATTAACAGTATCCCGTCGGCTGGTAACAGCTGCATTTTCATATCTTTAATCGATTCGTATAATCACCTGGCTAATTTGCTCAGTCCGAGTATCTTCTTGCACGGGAGATAACCAATCGACACGTGTCCGTAAAATGGCACCAAGTGGTGCTCGCACATCGAGAACATATCGATGTTCTTAACGACGACCATTTCGTCATGATCTTCGTCGAACACCGCGTCGTTTATGATGTCTGCAACACAGCGGATA
>JABFOX010000426.1:0-16965 GCA_022817665.1 Axea sp. ZL-2020
AATATATATATATATATAATTCATTCATTTTATATAATAAATTTATAAAAAAAATCAATGAAACGATCAAAAAGAAAATAATTTTCATGCTTTTTCAAATCATTCAAAAACTTGTTGATCATCGAATCATACATACATTAAAGATAATTATTTTACAACTTTAATTCATAAATGAACAAGAAGAGCAGACTACCAAGCTCCAGATCGTACTCGACACATTGACCAAAAAGTTGAAAAAATTAAAAATTCAATAAACAATGAAAATAATAAACAAATATTATAATTATTGTTTTCATATTAAACAATTATTTATTTTTCTACTTCAAACAATTAATGCATACGTTTCACTTTAACAAAACGACATATTACTCTATTTAATACTGTTAGAAAAAAAAAATGTGGCATGGCTCAGTGGCATAGTGGAGTTTGATAAATAGGCAATGAGGGTTCAATTCTCGGTGAAGCTATATAAAATATGTTACAAATAAAATAAGTTATTGTCGAAAAGATATATTTTTGCGTTTCTACAATAGTCAACACGCAAAGTATTGACACAAAGTGTGCATTTTGTTGTATACACATTTCAGATTTATTCATTTTACCAACCAGTTCCGAAAATTATCCGAATTAATTGATCATGAAAAAATTTTAATTAATCTGAAAATTATTTCAGATTCGTAATCAGTGTCAAAACTGCATCAATTTTGGTGTGAAGGGAAGCAATTTTTCACAATGACCAAGAAATGAAACGTATATTTTATTTACAAAAATATATATTATATATAGTGTATAATTTATGGATGTTTGATTCTTAACAATCTATGTATAATAAAACATTTTTATGTTACATTTTAAACAATATACATATATTTGTGTAGAAACTCATACGGATTATTTATGTGATAAAAGTGATAATAATATATACAAAACACAAATTATTTTAAGGTGTATGTTAGACCACTTACATGTATAATTAATTTTTTTAAACTGATTATCATTTTTAAAACAATGATTGAACCGTTATGAAAAATTATATGGAAAGATATGCTATATTTATCAGCTTTGCAAATTTTGACAATGTATTGCATCTTTTTAACATCACTTTTAAAAATATAATTTCTGTTTCATAATATAATACACAAAATTACTTTTTTCTAGGTGTAATTGAAGACTTGTTCAAGAAGAAACACAAAGCTTGAATTTATCAGTAAATTATCAATAAATAATATTAAAAGTATTGTTAACAATTACTTTTTGTACCGAATATTTTCCAAAACATAAAAAGAAAAATTAAAATAGTATGAAATATATCCCGTTTCATAAATAGGACTCTTCGTATAGTACAATGACTTCAAAGTACTTTTCAGATATAAGCTGAATATTTTATAAATAAGTTTCAAATATTTCAAAAGTTAGAATCAATTTAGATGCATCGTGTAAATTTGCAGTCGGTGAAATGAATTTAATACATTCCACATTAAAACCTTTGGTCAATGATGAACCATAAAAACTTTGGATAACTGAATAATAGGTATTGTAATTATTTTGGCCATAAAATTAACCACATTTATAAGGAAGTTTTATTTAATCAGTTATGCCTAGTATATGGACATATACTACATACAATTCCAAATTTCATACAGAATATTATAATTAATATTAATATTAATATTAATATTAATATTATAATATTATAATATCATACAGAATATTATAATTAATATTAATATTAATATTAATAATTAATATTAGTTACATAAGGATATCCACACAGACAAAAGTATATTTCGAAATATACTTTTCGAATATATATTTATATAAACTAAATACGAATATATATTTGTTCAATACATGTTCGTATCTTGCATAAATATATTCGCAGATTTATGCAAGACACTAATTATACGAGATATTATCACAAATGTATAATGCAGATATAAAATATATTTCCGTACACGTGGGTACGCAAAAACTTAAATACATGGTTTTAATATTTCTTTACACGAACATATAATACGTATAAAATATTTTTCATCCACCAAAACTTCGTGCCACAAGAAACATTGATATACTGAACTTAATATATAATTTATTGGAGCATAAAATATACAGACATATAGATCATACTCCATATACATATTTTAGTATGAAACGAAAATACTTATCGTTACATCACACACTACTTTTTCCACACATGAAATTAGAACCACTCATAAATACATCTCATACACGGATATACAGTTATTGCACACTAGCCATTTCCGCTAAAAATGATATTATATTTATTTTTACACGCTAATCAATAAAGAATATGAAACACGAACGTAAGAAAAATTATGACTCACTTGCCTTCCCAATTACTGTCAAACGCGGTAATAAATGTCACCATCAAAATGATTGATCGTGACCTTCTAAAATAGTCAACAATTTTTTCATCTTCAGCGTCGGTAAGACGGACACGGATATCCCTAAAAAAAGTCCCTAAGCTCCTTCCTGCAAAACGCTCTCTCGTTTGAATTGGTTTTGCAAAAAAGCGAACAAATCTTTTTCGCAAAGCTATGTTAACAAACAATCGAATCATAAAATCCGCCATGAAATTCATGATGATAAATTGATTCCCTTTTAAAACGAATTCGGCTCGATACCGATCTAAATTCAATGAACTTCTTTCAGTCGAAATTGTTAAGTTTAATTGAGTGTTTGGGGATTTGCATATGATTCGCATGACAGTGATTCGATTTGGAGAGCCAAGGAGATTAGGGTGTTGAAACATCGCGTGTGCAGAACAGGAGTACACGAGGGTAAATGTTCCGTCGCGCGTGAACCATCCATCGTGCGATTGCTAATGCTCCGCGCCCCTTTGCGCTGGTTTTGCCTGCCTCCGTCTCTTGTTCGTTCGTTTATCTTTCGACCAGCTATCGGCCGGGTCGAAGTCGATTTCCTCTCCCCACCGATGAAAACGCAATTCTACTCCTGTGGAATTTTCACTGCTGGAATTTTAATACGCACTTCATGAGATTTACGAGGGCGCAACCTTCTATATACAGCTGCATTTATTTAACGACGCGAATATCTACATGCTTCCAACGAGGAAAAACATTATACGGCCTGACGTTACGGCGCGTCATTAAAAAATGACACGTCGAACCGTCATATTCTCTCGCTTTTATGGACAAGCCGGCCCATCCTTCCTCTCAATAACTAATATGATAAGCAAGTGTGTGAGTTAAATTGGATGCTTCAATTGTAACGCACTTTTTGTTGAATAAAACAAATAACTTTTCGAATATTGTTTTATGTCGAAATAATGGCGAAGTTACCTGCCATATATTTTCGAGTTACAATATAACAACGGGTTAACATATGATTATCAAAATTGGTGATACGATTTCAAAATTGGTGATACGACTGTCACGTGGAATTAATGGTTGTCGTGTTTATTAAAAGACCCAAATGTATAAATTTGTAACGTACAGAATGTTTACATTTTAGTTTAAATTTTTTTTTCTCAATAATCTGAACCTGCAGATTTTATATGAGAGTTTTTTTATGTGAGATCGATGTGTTTTTCAACGCTCATGACAAATCTGAAAGAATTTTCCAGCGCTTTTTATCCGTTCTCGAGATATTTATCTGTAAAACATATTTAGTTTTGTACCCCGCTATTTATATTTACCGTATGTTCGCTTCCACAACGATTACATTACCGATATCACCACGCGATTCACTGATTTGGAGGTTGCCCTCCCACGCGCACGCCAGCCATCTTGCCTGCTCGCCGCCACTAGACGGTGAGTCCGAGTTGAACTGCGTTCAACTACTAGAAGAAGCCTATACACTCATTATTATATATACACAATTATCGAAGCCGGTGAAAAAAGGCGTACAGGACAAAGGACTGGATCCGGTTTAGGTCCGAGTAGCAGCAGTTGCGTAAGTAGTTGCAATGCTCTATTCTCAGAAACATCATAGAGATGTTGTGGTCATTATCAATACTTCAGCACTTAATATCTGTATCTATGTTAATAAATATATTAACTTGTTATATTATTAAAGTCGTTCTTTATTTGCCCTTCAACCTTCCCATAGCAACAGTCCACTTATTCACTCTTACACACAGTGGCCCAAGCGTAACCACTCGCTCGGTAGTAGCGTAACTACCCGCTCAGTACCAAGGTGACCTTATGCATCTCGGTGACCACAGTGTAACCACCTGCTCGGTACTAGCGTAAACATCCGCTCAGGACTAGCGTAAACATCCGCTCAGGACTAGCGTAAACATCCGCTCAGGACCAGCGTAACCACCCGTTGGTACCATATGAGGTCACTACCTTATATTCAATGCGCATAAATTAAGCCATTACCTTGACTCGGTCGGACTTTTTCACAGAAATGTTAATTTTGTGTTTAAACGTTTTGTTCAACCAGGTTTTCCGAGTACCCCATTAGTAAAGATGAGTAAACTGACTTTCTTTTGAACTTCTTCGTCATATAAGACCATACATTTTCAATTGAATTATCGTCTGGGAACATTATCCGCCATTTCATCGTTGTAAAGTCATTTTATTTTTTTTAGTACTTTAGCTAGTATTCCAATTAATACTTTTAAACATTTTTTGCATTTGCATCGTTCTTAAATGAAATCACGTCCACAGAAGCAATCTCGTACATTCTTACTGAATGTTGCGCGTTGAGGAAATTCGCTGATCAAACTTTCGTCAAGGAAGTCTATGTTCTGAAAAAGGATTAATCTGTAAGGATTACCCATTCTCGGCTCGAATTTTTCTTTGCCCACTTCAGTTATTTTGCAGCATGGGTTTTGGTAGCAAAGGCTCTTTCAGAACTGATCTCAAAGACATGCTTTTTCACATAGGGATTTCGAATTGTACTTCAAGGAATATAGATTTCTTTTATTTGAGCGGTACGTAGTAAATGTCAAGGCTTCTTTTGGAAAAATAAAAATAATAACTCACAATAGCTCGGTCCTCTTGTTCGATCATTGCATGATCTTTTCTCCTCTAAGGTAGATTATATACGTTCTCAACCTCAATATGCCGCTTTACCCAGTTCTTTAAGAAATACCTATGATTTCCCAATGTATCTTGTAGATGTTTTATAAGCGAACTTAGACCTTTTAAGGTGGCTAAAAAGAAATATCTCAAGGCGCTTCAAGAATTTTGCGTTGATTATATTTTACAAATTAATTTACAGACTTCCAAAATGTAATGCACGTAAACTAAACGTAACAGCAGTAAAGCATACAAAGATATCAATGACATAACACAGATTGTACACTGATATATTTTATCATATGACTTCGGCCACTAAATTTGGTTTTAATAGAATATTATTTAATTTAATTAATAAATTTTAATTATATTAACATTTTGCAAATTAATGCAATCAGAGTTCGAGTTTTTATTGCTAACCGTGATTTATACAGATATGTTTAATGAAGTTAAAAATTTAGTCTTTAAATTCTGCATTCTTTCTTCAAATCACTTCAAAATTATTAAAATCATTTCCAAATCACTACAAAATTATTTCTACAATGAAATTTTATAAAATGATAACCAAAGCAAACACTGTGAATATTTGGAATTCATCCGAATTAAAATAAAATTTCATTGATATAACAGTGGTACTACATGTAAAACATTTACTTTGAGAATATTATGTAAAAATTTAATGCTAACTTAATATTTAACAAAATCGTTATTATAAAAATGCGTTCTAAAATTGTTTCTCTGTTTTTTATAATATTCTATCATTTCCATCGTCACCTTACATAATAATTTAATCGTTTCTTTTATTCTATCAATTAATTATTTGTTAATTATATTTTTTATAATTTATTAATGTTACTTCAATATCTTTTGCCAATATCTGTCCATGTTAAATATATATTTTACACATCAGTGGATAAATTAATTTTATTTAACATATCAGTTAATTAAAAACGGTATGGACCTAGGGGCGTTCAATACATTTGTAAAAAATCCACGATACGGGACTCGTAACATCGAAAAAAGTTTGCTTTCATTAAAAACTCGTTTTAATAATCTAACTAGAGTGCAGTTAAATTTTCAGGTATATCACGTGGTTAATTATGTTGAACCATAAAAAAAGTGTATCTAAAATAATTTTGCTCCTTCTTTTACGTAATTATTGAACACTTCTCGGATTATAATTGCACACAAAAAGAACCATCTTTAAGATTTCAACTCTTCTTTCTCATATTACAAACTTATTTACTAATTGATAATTCAACTGTATTTTCTACTGTTTGTATTACAGCTCATTTATCATTATTAATGCATTACAGTTCATGAGTCGCGTACCAAATAGACTATAGTTTGAAAAACAGACGATTTATTGTTAATAAAATATTGATCTTTACCTTTTAAACTTTAAAATTTAATAATTTAAAATTCTATAAAGCAATTGATTTCTTATGCTAGGGACACCATTATTAATGTCCATAAATATTACTATTGGAAATATGAATTAGTTCAGTTCATTTTCAAAAGATGACTCTGTTACGAATGTTTCATAGTGACGACTGATTCCTCGCTCTGTACAATCAACAAAATTCTAAGAAAGAATTGGAATGATGAAGAGCCGAGTCAAATATAAGATGAACTTGCAGAATCATTGGGAGTGGCTCAACCAGCAGTTTCCATATGATTGAAATCCATGGTAATAATTCAAAAGTAATGCAATTGGGTGCATTCTTCTGCATGACAATGCTCGGACTCGTGTTGTAAAAGTCGTAAAAAATATTAGCAAACTCTCAAATCGAATATTTTACCGTACTCGCCGTATTTGCTGTATTACTCCTTCTGATTACTGGTTATTCCGACGGATGCAGTATGATTTGGCAGGTCACCGGTTCACTTTTTTCGCAGAACTCGAAAATTGGCTCTTAATTTATTTTTATAATTTGAAATACCTCAAAATATAAGATATTTTTTCGAAATGGAATTCGAAAAATTCCTGAGAAGTGGGAAAACGTAGTAGTGAGCAATGGACAATACTTTAATTAATCCGTACATTCATTTCTTTTCAAATAAATACATTTTTAACTGCAACAGAACGGACCAAACTAATTACACACTTAATAAATTCAATTCAATTCAGTACAGCTTTAAAATCTTTGTATTGAATAAAGTTAATATTGGGCGAAATGGTCAAAATCGATTGTAAATATATTGATTCGACATTGATACAACGACGATCTTCAAACATTATAATTCTGATAATTAATAAAACATACAAATTGTGCGCAACCAACAATTTGAATCGATTCTGGACTGCTGTGTAAAATAATTCAAAAACTATAAATATTATAAGCGTTATGCGTTATTACCAATTCAATCCTGGTTTTATATTGGGACTCACCATCGTCTGACCAAATCAAAGTGGTACCAGCAAACGAGTTAATTTGTTGTTACCGCAATATTAAATGACAATAATATCTTCCGACGTTAGTAGAATGTTTTATCCTTCGTAAACTCGATCCGATCTCTAAACGGAACGTAATTCAGGAAGTAATACTAAGTTAAACTAGATACTGCTGAATAACTTCATTGAGAAAACTCGTGAGGCACTTGGCAGGAGTACAACACAGTTTATTATGAGGCATTACTAGCAACACTTGTTCGACATTAAATAAAATTCAAATATATTACTACATTTAATAAATTTAACTGTAATTTCACACTTTGATATATTTATGAACTTAAAAACTGTTAAAATTTAGAAACTTTTTGTTTCTATATTATGTTCTATATATATATATATATATGGACAAGAAGTTCCTTATGTTTTCAATATGTAGTTTATATATTTGTGTTTCCTCTATGTAGTTCAATATTTGTGTTTTCTGTATGTAGACACTTAGCAAATCAACCGAGAGGGTTTTTAATTTTCAAAGTTAATTTGTTATTCGGATAAATAATACAGAAAAATAACTGATTTTTGACAATTATATTACATTTTGAAAAAAAAATGTATGAGAATGTTGCAAAGAAACGCTGTAAAATATGTACACATGCAAATATATTATACTTTTGCAAAGAAAAAGCATTTAAAATATTACAAATCTCAAAACTTTCTCAAGGAATTACTTTGTTAAAAGACATAATATATTACTTCAAAAGGAAGAACATATCAAAGAATTTATTTTAATATAACAGCAATTTCTTACATTGAAAGGACTCTGTGTCTAATATCCATTTGAATTTGAAATATAGAAAATATCAAGTATCGTACTTTCCCATTTTATTCGGAATTTAATTAATCGACAGAAAGCATATTTAATAAAGAATATGATTTTATTTTATTTCTTAATACAAAGGTGTTAGTTTATCATTTAATTTACACGAAGAAAAAAGAATTGTGATGTTAACATAAAATGTTGATTAAAATTGCAATATTCAATCGTATTGAGTACAGTAGTAAACTAAACCAATAAAATAGTAAATTCAACTGAAGTTACGGTTGAAATTATCGAAGAGTTTAGTTAATTGCACCATTTAATCAATATATTTTACCGGTGTACTCAACGCGATTGAATTTGTTAATTTTAATCTAACTTGTAAGCCGCTATCACTACTAGTTTCTCTCCTTGTAGTTAAAAAGGAAACTTGTTGAAAAAAATTACGGTGAAATATAACATTTATTTAATCCATAACATCCATATGGATGTGATTAGTACATACCATTACTATGATTATTAATTTTATTGATAACAGTCTCGTCATTTTTTGAGTTTCGACTGAGCTTACAATTTTGCATCGTGTTAATAAACTCGTGTGATTTTTGTATCAGCTTTTTAAATTTAAAACCTACGTATTATTTGACGACAAGCAACGTGAATTGCTACTAAATAAATTATCGATGACGACACTCAGACAGTCAAATAAATGGACAAATAGACAGATGGACAGACGCATGGATGTATCAACGGACAAACAAAAACAAAATTTAAGAATTAATATTTCACTTTGAACGGGTAAACGGAACAAGTTTAATTTCAATGTTGGCATAAATTCGACTAACCAGTACTGTCTGTGTAAACAGGAGTAAAAACTGTTTGTACAAGAAATACAAATACTAATTTTCAACCAACAAAATATGGATCCTTGTTACGAAAGTGGGATTTTCATTTTTATATTTTTCTTAGGCGTTGTCCGAATTAGAAAGAAAGTAATCTCGCATTCATGTAAGATTTTCATTCAAGACGTTTTTTGAGTTACATGAATTTAAAGGTTTGTATGATCTAAAAGTATTTCAAAAAGTGACATTTCAAGTATGCGAAATTCAGAGATGGTTCTTGAATTAAGTTTATTTACAGATTCATTTAATTCCAGGACACAATTAGAAAAAAATCATGCAAATGAACCCGACAAATTTTTGAAATCTTGAATGAGAACGCACATTATTTATTTTAAGTCACAAATTTCGTCGGGTTTATTTGCGTGATTTTTTTCGAATTATAGTCTAATAAATAAATATTATTGGTTAAATTTACCATTTGTCGCCTTTGGGTAGAGAGAAAACCTTTAAACTTCGCGTCTTTTCTCTTTCGATCTAACGATAGTAAATGATAAATAGTATCGAAAGAAACTCATCATATTTTGTGACGTAGAATCTGAATAAAAATATGGCTTTGCATTTAAGACAATGAACTTGCCTCATCTTCGGGGCGTGTAGTTGTAAGACTCAAATTTATTATTATTGGACGGTTTTTTCAAAATATTAAACTCTTATCTTTTTATTATTTCATCCGATGTGTTTTTCTCGAAGTATTTAACCACGTCGAGACTTTTCATACACTTTATCCATTAAAATACTTGTCTAAAACCAGTATTCGCATATTCATATGCACGTTTGTATCACGTATATATGTCTAACATGAGTTAGATAATGTTCTCTTAATACTGGTTACGAATGAAGTTCCAATGCGATTATAAAGAAAGTTAAAGCACCATAATATGGCGTAATGCATTTATGATATTACACGTGTAACATAAATATGACGTTCATTTTATATTTGTTGTATTATATACAACAGCACATAACATTTACCTCGGTTTGTTCAATAAATTATTATTATTAACATAGTTTTGAGAAACTATTACTTATTATTTTCGTATTGTATTATTTTACACCACAACAAATATTACATTTGTAATATTATAGCATCCTAATAACTTTTCATCGATGCTTTAATGTGATAAAACTGGGAATTACAAAAAGTCGAAATTTTTGTGATACGCGTTGCTTTCGAATGTTCAGTGGTATCTACAACAAAACCGGATTTTAATCGAAACAATAAAGAACGGTAATGAAAAAGAAAGGCACAATCTATGGTAAGATATGTGTAGATTAATTACGTAAAAAAATCCAGTGATTCTATGCAATATTGTTCTACATTAAAAATATATAGTTACGAATGAACAAAGATTTATTACCAATACAAGACTTTTAGTGATTCCAATCGAGCGGACTTCTATGAAGAAAATAGTACGAAACTGTTATCTCAATGAGAGAAAAGTGTAGAAAAGTAGCAAAAGATGTCAGTTCATTAATGCACTTATTTATAATGGTATTAAACATTCGCAAAAGAAATTATTGTGCACAAAAAAATTATTATGCACAAAAGAAATTATTGGACAGTTTCCGACATTTTTGCATGCTTTACATTTTTATGAACTTGCATTTCACGTTATAAAATCATTAATTTGCTATAATATGCATATTTATTTAAGTATTCAGGCAAGATGTTTCAATGAAAACACATTTACTCTGGTAGAATAATGGTACAAGTAACAGTTTATTATCGAGTCACATTTATTAGTCGGACGTATATCTGTTTTCTACCCCAGTGTTCCATCAGGAATGTTATGTCTGCATTTTGTGTTTCAGGAAAAGTACAATACTCATAAGCATGTACAATAAACAAATCAAATGAGCAAACAAAAGCTCGTCCCAAAGTTACAAGATGGTGTAAAATCCGTTTTTTTTAAGTTTCCTTTGATATACAAAGTTTGACCAAACAATCCAATTTGGCACTCTTTCTCAAACGCTGATACACGCGTCTTATGCGCAAATTACTTTCAAAAAATGTGCAGCAATGCAACAACTTATATTCAGGATCAAAAAAGCGCGGTAACCATTTATGTAATTGCAACTTTTATGCAATTATTTGGAAAACTATTCCGCGGTAAATCTGTCGTTATAACTCACCACCGAGATACATGAGGAATATTGGATTTGTATAATCTCGTTATCTCGAATTTGAGTTACTCAACGCATTTCGGTCAATGATGTATTTTTTATTTTTCTAAATTATATTTCAATTGATTAATCTCGTTTTCGAATGAAAAATTATGGTATCTACGCACAATTATTATCTCTTCTTTACAACACAAAGCGTGTCTTCTCTTAAAAATATTTGCTCGCATTAGAACGTATCTTTAACTAGCAAGGTGGAAAGGTTTGATATTTGCGGGAATGGAAATCGTGTCTGCCTCTTAAGCGGAAATTCTGCGTATAAATTTACCTACTGGAAATGAATCGAGATGAGTGAAATATATCTTTTATTGTCGATTTGGTAATACTGATTCGTACCGGTAAATTGGGAATGATATTATATTATGCAATGGCGGAAACATAAATTTCAGATAATGAAGAACCGGCTGATAAAATCCGCAACCGAGTTGTGCAGACGTCTGATCGGTTAGTTTACACTTATACAGTTAAAACACGGTGTCTTAAATATTTAATAATATCACCCACGGTTTTAAATTGCTGGTTTGTTGATATGATAATATAATCAACGCATTGCCAAACGTATTGCAGTACATATGTAAGCTGGTATAACGAAGCGGTGTAAACACATTTGACTAAAGTCTCTCTCATAATGTACAACGGAGCGTTGTCTATTGTTTACTTCGCAATAGCAAACTTATTTGAATTATATGGTCTTTTATACACGTTTACTGTAACAAGTATCGAAAATAAAATTAACTCAAGATTTTGTGTACTCCGAGAAAAGCGAATTCCAAAAGTTGTAATTTAAATGCTAATAATAATAACAAGCGACAACACTATGGTATTAATGAATAAACAGGTTTATTTAAGAATCGTAGAATGATATGGAATAAATATTGACGAATATTTATTTTGTCACCTTGTAAATAATGACCATTGGATATATGAAATCGGATTCCACGAAGTGGTAATTTTAGTTTTGACAGAAGGAAAAAGTTGGAAGGTGCTAGATCCGGTAAATATGGAGCTCGGTCGATAGTTGTGACGTTTTTGCCTTATATTGGGTCAAAATTGTGACTGTGATCGACGTAAAAAATTAAAAACTTATGTGTTCTTAATTCTGATCGCTTATCGTGGACTTTGACTATGGAGTCCACCGTTGAGACCATGGATTTGACCGTTTGTTCGTGTGGAAGGAATTCATGATGAATGAAAATATGAATGTTGAAAAAACAATCAGCATCATTGACTTTGGCGCATTTTTGTTGGTTTCTACTCGTCATCCTCTGCTTTCTAATTCTTTTTTTATTCTTCTAATTATTTATTTTATTGATTATTGATTTGTTCGCATATCATACTCATAAACTCACGTCTCATCAACAGCTATGACACGTTACATGAACATGGGATCAGAATTCACACGATTCAGCATGTCCAAAGAGAATTGGTTATGTTACAAAACAAACTGAATAACAGATGGCGCTCAGATTTATCATAATGAAAGACAGTCTTGCCAACCTACTAAAACGAAAATTGTTTAAACATCTTTAGCGAGAAGAATTTAAATAAACATATTTAAGTACTTTATTGTTATAATGTTAGTAATATAATTGAAATAAATTTCGTAATTAATTTCAAGAGGTTTGATTTTATGTCGCAATATTGCACGTATGCATAAATTCGATTAAAAATATACTGTACACAAGAAGAACATTGTGAAGTGATATTTGGAGAGCATTCAAAGTTTTAATGTAAATGCTGATGAGAAAAAATTAATTCATTAGAAAATAATCGTGCAGTGGCGTACTGAAACAATTAGAAATGTATGATGAATTTGCAATCAATATTTTCTTCTATTCGATATTCGTTTTACTTCTGCTAAGTGCTTCCAATGAGGATTAAATTTCAAGTTCGTTGAAGTCGAAAGAAAGACGTATTTGAAAAGATTTTTGTTTTCATTTTTATTGCCAATTTGCAATGTGCAGTTGGCTTGTTTGAAATTACGAAAAATCATCGAATTATCAATAAGTTCGACTGAATGGGTTAATACCTTTAATCAATGAAGCATTGAATTAAAAGATATAGCACAATTCTGAAAATAGTATATTTCATCAAATTTAAAGTCGAACTTAAATATATTTCGGAAAATTTCATTCGAACGAATATGTCATTTTCACTGAAATAAGGGGAAAAAAATTTTGATGAAAACAGAGATATCACATGGAAATTAATAAAAAAAAGATAAAATTCAGATTATAGATAATTTTAATTAAACACCGTTTGTGATTTGATCAAAATTCCTATCTTTTTTACTGGAAAAACAAAGCTTAGAAGTATTAAAAGATTTACGGTTTGATATATTTCTTTTCACTTCTACGGTATTAAAAGCTGTCTAAGTTTATAAAACGTAGATGTTACTGTTCTTCTTTTTCGTCGTTGATCACGTGTTTATATAAGAACTAATTTGTAATTCGAATAATAAGTTTGAAACTTCCCTTAATTTCAAAATCACATAATGCATTTCCATGCGATCAAAAAGAGACTTTTTTATTTATTACATCTTGTATATAATTAATTCAGATGTGTTTAAAATCAATTATTACAGATAATGTTTGATACATGTGGAATTCTTCCTTCAATTGCCTTTTTTTGTTCAAACGACTATCAATTTTGTACTAAAATATAATAATGCATGGTCAGAAGAAATCTATTAGACTGACTTTGAAAAGCTAGTTAGATTTGCTTTGTGAAAGTAACATGTAAAAACAAATGGTATTAAAGACGTCACAAATTAAATCTTAATAATTTCGATAAAACATATCGAGTAAGTTATTAGCCTTCACAGATGATGTAAATTCAGTTACGGATAAGAAAAAGACAATAGTGAAAAATGTAGAAAACTTACTAAAGTCGTTGTAACATTTTTATAACGGTTCAAATGTTACTGTAATAATCCAAGTGTTTCCATTATATATAAGTATTGATACACTTATAACAAAAGATTTCTTTTGTTAAATTAACAGGTTGGTTTTATGAACAAACATTCATTTCCACACTGATAAAGTTAATAAAACCGACCAAAAGCGAAAGATTAGGATTACAATTAATGTTCAAGTAAAATTACGGAGTCGTGGTTTGCAACCAACAAGCAAAAAATAGATGGTTAAAACCAAAATCAAAACTGAACTGAACTAATGACTGAATCTAAACTGAATTTAATTCTCTTGGAGGGCACCGTTCCCCCGAAAGGAGGGTCATCGGAATTTACTGATCTAAAACTCTCTTGGAATTGGAACGGATGTTCACAAAAATGCAACGTTCACGAGTTGCACTTTGTCATTTGGCAACTAATTCATTTTTGAATATAAAAGAAATTAATATTTTACGAGCATTGAGATTCATGCCTTTTATGATTTTCACATGAAGAATTTAATATGAAATCTTATAATGCAATGATTTAGATCCCTAAGAATGTGCTTTTATAAAATGAACTGATTACGTTTGTATGATTACGAGTTGAAAGAAACGTTGTCTAATATGACTTTATTATAACTTTGATTAAACATTTAATTATTTTTAAACGATAAATCATTTCCACTTTGTATTTGGATTTAAATTACAGGCGTTTCAATGAATAAATCAGAGTGTAACCACCGCGAAATAAGCATTTCTAAAATAAATAAAATGAGTAATACAATAGGATTATTGTAGTAAATTTTCAATGAATATTATGTATATATTATGAAATATGTACCAAAGATTTCTTTGTTTATTTTTTGTTCTAAACATAACTTAATAATCAATATTTTATAAATATAAATCATTGTATAATGTTATAACAATATTTATTATATCTTGAAAAATTATGACTACATTATTAACACTGTAAAAATGAAATTACTTCATTTTATTACTTGAATTGTGTAATAATCTTTAAATCTGTTTTGAGCGATAGTAAAATTAAAAGTGTAATACTTTCATCTAATTTTTTCAGAAAAAAGTGGTAAACAAAATTATTTTTATAACAATGTGAGATATTTATCGTAAAAAACAAAACATAATAACAATTATTGTATAATACAATAAAATTTGAACATATTATACGAAGTGAATTTCAAAAATAAAATTAAGCGTCTATTATACAACGTGATTATCTTAAGTTGTCAATTCAGAATATCCTGAGAAATAAGTATTGCATGATAAAATGTTCTAAATATTTTCCAGGGGGGCAGTTATTTATATAAAAATTACCCCACCCCCTGAGGACAAGGTGAGAGTCAACTTTAAAACTTTCAATTCCAAGTCAAAAATATATCAAGTTGTTTTATTCCAAAATTATTATAGTTCAAATTTGTCGTTTATCGTCTTTAGATCGAGAGGGAAAAGCTATGGAATTTAAAAACCTTTTCTTTCTCGAGCTAAGGATGAAGAAAGGTGAATTCGACCTACTATACCTTTTGATTAAAGCGGAATTTGGTAGAGAGGATAAACATAAACTCAACATATTTTGTGAAATAAAATTTGAACCTGCGATAAAAAAAGGAGGCTACCAATTGAAGTTTTAAAATTACTCCTCTATCCTAAGGAGCGTTGGAAACAGGGTAATTTTTACACAGGAAGGTACTCTTTGAAAATATTAAACATTTATTTGGAACATTTTTGTTACCTTTTGTTCCAAATAAAAGAAACAAAATAAAGTAAAACAAACAAAATAAGAAAAAAAATATATAAAGTACAAATAAATTTCTTTATATTGAACTTATATATAATTAATTAATCATCAATTAATATTTATAATTGATATTTTTATTATTGTTTTGTAAACTGGCCATGAGGAACATGAAAAAATAAATAGTTATTTATTACATTTATTTATTTTATCTGACATCTGCAAAATTCAATAATTTATTGCAAAAACAAAGGTATGTATTCTTGTTAAAAACAATAGTCAATCGTCTTTGCATTGTCAAATGTTATTAAAAACTGATTGTCAATACAACATTTATGTTTATAAATATACCTTCGTTTATAAGCAGGTTGTTTACAATTATTGTTGTCATTCTTCTAATATTTGAATAAACTATAATAAATATTACTTAGGTTGTTTATACCCTGTCTTTCGTTATTGCATTTTTGTATTATTAAAACTATTATTATTATTATTATTATTAAGTCTATTTTTTATGTATTTATCTATGAGTTCCTTTGAGCAATAATTGTTAATAAGTACCTTAGAAAAAATGAGATACCATGCCAAATACATAAGTAACACATTATACCAGACCCGACGTTGTTACATCCCTGCACCAGAAAATATACACAGTTCCTTTTAATATTTAATCGTTAAACAACATAATGATCGTGAAGCATTATTTATTTAACTTTGCACAAAATTCTAAATCAGGAAACATCCGAACGTACGCAAAAAGCAGCGCGCAAAAAAGCCGCCGTGTCCGTTAAATCAGAATCATCTCTTGGCCATAACAAATGGTCGGGTCCCACGCTCGTGAAAATCAGAATCGTGTGATAATTAGCTGCCGATGAGTAATGTACAGAGACGGCGACACTGCCTAGTCCTACCAGTCACAATTATTCACACGACTACGAGCAGCTCTGTCTCGCGTATTACTACTTCTTTTATCCTGTTTAAATTTTTGCCTTTTTTTTTCATTGACCGCTCCACAT
>JABFOX010000427.1:0-16960 GCA_022817665.1 Axea sp. ZL-2020
AAAAAAAAATATAACCGAAATGTTAATTAAATAAATAATACAGAAAAATTGAGCGATATCTGATATGTATTATTTGGAAATTAATTTTATAAGATATATTTTTTTCCAACAAGTTTTAGAAATATATTTATTATGCATAGGTTGATATATTTTCGTAATTTTATGATAATTAAAATTTAAATTTATAACATCTTTTATATTTTTTTTTTTTGTTCTTGATAAGGGATCAAATGTGATATGAAATTTTGAAACATTAATAACGAAATTTGTATGTAATATAATTATAAATAATTGGCATGTCTGTATTTTTGTCATGAATTCTATTTAAAAATTATTAAACAGATATTAGTCTGTATTTATATTTTGCTACGATTAATTTATTCTGACTATTAATAAAAATTGCAAACAAAATAGATTATCTCATTGTATTCAGAAGAAAACTTAAATATAATTAAATTTAATTTCCTTAGATATTCATTTTATTCTTTAATTTACTCTCATTTAAAGCAATGCTTTATTTCAAGGAGCAGCCTGTTGTTCAATATCCCATTATTGTAATACAAAATCAATAACCAAATGTTGGTTACTGGTCTAACTTACATTTGAGATAAGAAATTGCAAAAAGACTTTAATAACAAACAGTAAGTGAATTACTGTTTAAAATTATTGCACTTCTTCCCGCAATTGGATAAGATAAAGATAAAAAGTAAGATATTCTGAGTAATTTACAATGGAATAATTAAGTGTAAACTATTGAAAACTGAATAAAGAATGGAAAAAAATTCAATCTTTATTGGCATCGGACAATTCACAGAAGAACAAGAAATTGATAGTACGTTCGTAAAAATTATTATAAACGTAAAAATATTATTACTATTATTATCAGTTGTGCAGCTGATTCGTCAATGAACAAGTCGTTAGAAAATAATAGTGTACCCTTTACAAATATCGTACTTAAAATTGTTCATAATTATCAGAACAACAAAGTATCAGACAATCTAGGAAACTCTTGTATTCGGTGAAGTCTGCAGCAAAATAACGTTAGTGCTTCTCATTGAGAAAATACTTTTTTCGTTTCTAGAAAATTAACAAGAACTAGGAGTGCAAACCAGAAACTTATGTCTGCAAAAGAAGGCAGGTAATAATAATAATAAGAGTAATATTTCAGTGGTCACGCTATAGTAAAAATTATCACTAACTTTGAATTCAACGGGTCATTATCGTGATATCAGATTCAGTGAAAAACATTGCGTAATAAAAATGTATCTAATTTAATCAAAGAAAAGATATCTGTATAATTTCTAAAATCTACGTTCATGTTAAAGATAAGAGTATTTAATCACAGAAAAAATTAAACGAATAATAAGTATTGTGCAATGATTAATTACTTTATTTTTGTTTTACATTTTATTTTTAGGACGATTTTATCTGTTTACTGAAAGGAATTGTTCTGAACCTTATAAATGTTTGACATAAGAATTTTTCATTTATTAATAAAGAAAAACTATTTTCCTAATATAATAGTTGTGAACTATTTAAAAGCACACAAACAGTCTTTTCATCGATACTGAATCTTTTGATCTAAGAATCTTCTTATCACAGGATTTATAAAAGATCGTATGTTTGTCATTTGAAATCATTTCTGATCTTAAAGTTATCTCATCATTAACTCATTGTTGTATTCTATTAAAGTTGGGTTGATTGAATCAGTTAAATTAATTACATCATGTTCTTGCAGACGTGTTTTAAACAAATATTTGTGTGTAATGCATACAATGAATTAAAAAAAATTTTTCATTACAAACATCAAAAATCTAATTCGGTATTAATATTATTTTGTTATTAATAATGTAAAGACTTAATTTAAATATTGGTTAAATATTGTAAAACGAATCTGTATAACAAACTATATGAATATATTGATTAAAGCGTTCTTTCATTTGCATAACGTATAAATTTACTACTATATTCACATTAATTAATTACTGTGCAATAAAATAGAACAAAATAAATTACTTCAGTAAACGAAAAAGGTCGGTATTTTTATTATTCCGTTAATAAATTATACAAACTGTGCTTCGGCATTAGTAAATTTCAATTAAATTGACTTTGCTTTGTAATATTAAGGAGACGAATATAATGAAAATATTATGTTGGAATGAAATAACGAAACGAGAGTTCACGTTCAGCTAAATGTACAACAATTTCAAAGTATCATTCAAAAGCATCTATACATCTTACATTATATAAATTATTTGCACATAACCATCGATTACAAATTTCACATTTGTAATAATGAAAAATATATTTTGATGAAATAATGAATTATATACATTTTGAAATTTAATAATTCCTAACATCATTTTAACATTGATTTAATTGATTTAAAACATAATCCATTATATGGTGTCCACTTTTTGCTCCAGAGCAGTACTATTAAAATTGTTATTCGAATAAACCTTTATTTGTACGAAATAAAATATTTTCATTTATGGTAAAATAAGATTTTACCAGTTTTTTTATTGGATTAAGTAAAAATAATAATACTACAGAGTGAAACACCGTTCATTTGCTTTCTATTAATCACAAATTGAATATATTGAATCTGATCAAAAGACATAAAAAATTTAAATAAACCTGCTTTGATGCCTGCATTAAACATTTTACTTGGAATTATGTGCAGTCACATAACAGATTCTAATCTTAAGATCGAGTTTTATATTGCTGTAAACTAACTTTATTTAGCATTTTAATATCAATTCAAGTGATACCAGATGTTAGATTTAAGATTATTTATCAGACTGCGTTATTATAATTGTGAAGATCTCATAACATTTTAATTAATTAAAATACTGTGTAATTATATTACATTTATCAACGTGAATTTAGAATGTATGATTAAAATTGACGAAATTCGGTAAATTTTGATAAAATACGGCTATGTGGGTTTAATGAAATTTCAACGTGAATAACTAAATTTGATTATATTTAATTAAACAATACTCGTACGGATTAACTAAACTATTTCGTTCTAATGGCAAAATCTGAGAAACGAGCTTCAAAGCGATTTGGATTTTGTTCGGCAAAGTTATAAAACGGGAAAAAAGTTCGACAATTGCAACTTAATAAACAATACCAGTGAAAACTTTTTGCACAAATTATAATTAAAAAGAAATAGAAATAGTTGTTGAAATAAACTTAGTCATGAAGAAAAATTAATTTTGTCCTCATCATTTGTCACACTTTATTTTTCTTGGATCCTTTATTATATTATTTTAATGCATTTTTCTTTCATTAGGATAATTAATAATTTATAGTTTATCATTTTTAATTATTTTTTAAAGATTAATTACTCTTAATTATTTCTTGTTAATTATCCTTCACTAATTTTCTTTATTTATACCCCATACATTTTATTCAGTGATTTAGCCTCATTAGTTTTTGTTACATAAATTCTTATCGGTTGTTTATCATTGATAATTCTAATTAATTACTTTTCATTAGTAGTTGGTACTTTCTATACATTTTTGTCATAGTTTTTTCACACGAAGTGGTTTAATAGCATTGTGAATTTTTTTATAATACTTCATTTTATATGCCATTTAATAATAACAGTAAAATCATGAAAAACTTAGAAATCAATTACATTTCTTGAGATCAAAGTATTTGATCTACAGAAAACAAATGAATGATTCTTCATCTCGATTTCAATTGCCTTTTACATTCCCATAGTTGACGCATTTTGATATTACTTAAATCTTTCGTATGGAGCAGGAATTTCAAAGCCGTTTTTCGACTCAACTAAACATCGAGTTATTTCGCAATCTCGCAACGAAAGCCGAAAGAACTTGATGACATAGTGTGTCGTCTGTTGTGAATTGTGTTTCGCGAGACATTCCGGGCCGCGTCAAGTTTGGTTTTCGAGCGGGGAGCGCGCGACGAGACAAATAGGTTGAACACCCGCGTAACAAATGGGATTCTAAGTTTGACAAATCGCGGCGAAATATTAAACAAATTCCGTCGGTAATTTTTCACCGGATCATTATTTATCGTTTTGAATTTAAAAAGCAATGGATCAGTGGTGTCGGAATTCATATAAAATTTAGTTCCACGCCACAGTGTTCGAAAAAATTCCGGCCGTGGGAAAAATTAACTAAAATTTAATATTTTTTTAAACGCGCGAAAAGTGAAATACAGATAATAAAAATTTATTTTGCTTTGTAAAAACAAACATTTATTTGCAAAAGTAATTGTTAATAACTGAATAACAACGATGATTCGGGAGTATAAACAAACATTTAAAGTAATTTATTTTATGCTGGAGCAGCGTGGCACTGAAATTTGCTGTAAATATGAATAGCGCATAAATATGAATAAATGTTATTTACGATAGCGCGGGGAGATGAGTTCCGTTATGATATGCCGCTGCCAAGAAATATATACTACGTTATTTCAAACATTTCTTTATTGACAATAGCTCGGAGCGGGATTTAAAATGAGTAAATCTTGCACGTTTCTTACTGATATTTGGACTTTATATGCTGTCGTGAATTCACTCGTATGGTGTATATCTTATAGCATGCAAACTTTACAAAGCCCACAAGCTACGTATTTCCGTTATATGCGCATCCTGAATTTCGATTATTTTTGGAACAACGATTTGAAACGGGCTTTCTATGCGAACAACGAAGCGGAAAATAGTGAACGAATCAGAAGTTGATAGCTTCTTTAAGCAGGAATTGCAATTTCAATTTGCTGAATTTCTGTTACGGTTTTGTTGGAAATTGATATTAATGGATTTGAATCGATTTTTTTCCCCACAAGAAAACCTCTTCATAAAATAATATTTCTGAAGAAAAAAAAAAGATCAAACAGTGATAAAAGAATGGTGAAACTTGTTTTTGAATGTAAAAATTATTGTTTGAAAAAATCTTGTTTTTGCTATACATTTTTTTCGTTGCGAAAGAATGCTGCTCGATTAAAGAATAATTCTTTGCGCTGAATGTTTTGCAAGCGTAGAGAATGAAATTTAAATATAATCGTAAAAAATAACGAAAGAAAGAGAAAAACACTTTTTAAATGAATGTCATATTTTTGTAAAACAAAATATACACCAAAAATACATGTTGAAAATATATTAATCGAACGATTAATACTATAAATTTCTATCGAATTTCGACAATTACTGTGATGTCATTATTATACTTTGTCACTCGTCGACATTGATTCGAATGTACTTTAACATTCTTCGAACACAATAGATTACGGCTATTGTAAGTTTGATTTGCGTTCTGACAAATGTTTACCGTTGCATGACTCGTGCATCGCCAAGAGAGCAACCGCAAAAGTTAGATCTGCATTTATCATTCTTGCGAGAAAATCGCACTGTAAGTTTGTCCAGCCAAAGAAGTATTCGTCTTCTTTGCATGCTTGGGGATTTTCTTGTTTGTCTTCTTTTTATTCTTCGTCTTCTTCGCGCAGCGCATTAACGTCGAAAGGAATTGTTTCCTGGGAAATTTTGCCAAAACACCATCCGAGTTGTTGGGATTCTACCCGCGGGCAATTCTGCATACTTTTGTAAGTTACATCTTGATGAACCGTAATCGTCGAGGACTGAAGATGATAATTCTTTGAAGCTATTAATCATTCTTTATGATTTTTACATCGACGTTAGCACAAACAAAGCATATTATTTCAAGAACATTATTTTGAATTGAGCTGTTAGAATGAGAATTTTAAATCAAAAGTATTTAGTTTTCATGGATCGAATTAATCCGAAGCAGAAAAAAACTCTTCAGTTAAATGATAGAAAGATGGTCTAGTTCAGATATGACACTTTTCGTAGTCAAATTAGGTCCACTTTTCAAACCTAAGAAGGCTTATCCTCTCGTGATACTATTTCGTAATATCCTTAAAATACGCATAAATACATAAAATGGAATAATCAGGTAATATTTGTACATAAATAGAACAAAACATTTTTATGGACAGTTGTGAAATGAGCGAAACACATGAAAATATATATAGCATTATTAACATTAGCAAAATAAGATTCGGTTGCATCAAATTTTAGCTGTCGGAATCATAATTCAAAGTAATTAAATACTGTCTTATTATTAACAAATAATCATAAATTAAAGATGATATAAAATTATAATTTGAATAAAATACTAATATTTTTTATTTTGTAATTTTTTCTAAATACTTGTATTGATCCAAAGGAATTATATTATTGTAGAGATACTAAGAAATATACGGTTTCATTAAAATAACAAATTATAGGCGCCGATAAACTTAGATTGATGATTTTGTATGTTAATTGAAAGGGTTGTAACGTTAATGTCTATTTCGATAGATTGCGCTTATGCAAGTTACTTTCTTAAATATAAATTAACGAGAAATATATAGACTTAATAATTATTTACAAATTATATTATCAGTGCATTACAGTTTTCAACGATTCGGATCAACTTTGATCTCTTTTCAAGAAAATTTCAGAAATAGATAATTTTGACCAAAATCAATTACATTTTGTATTATTATGATATAAAAAATACAATCGACCTTTTTAACATCTTTAATTTCTGTAATTTTCTTAAAAATTGAACCGAGATGTTAAAAAAACGTTAATTTATAATTAATAATTATTTAATAAACGTTATATTTAGAGATTACTTTCTGCATTAAAAATTCTACCTTTTTGCTAGTCAGATTAATAGTTGTCGGTTGATCAGTGTTTAGTCAATACGTAATATTTATATAGATCTACTGTCCAATTATTCTTGTATTTAAGCTTCAAAAAATTTTTTAGTTCACTCAATATAATATGTTGTATAGATATCACAGTTGGCGTTAATTTCATAAATTACAATTGATAATATTTTCCATTCAATTTGCTCATCCGTGTTTAATAATATAATTCCATTTATTAACAACATTAAATTTTATTTTTACTTTAACGTTGTGAAATGGTTCGTCAAGTTTTCAGATAATTTTTTTCTTGAGCTAATATAACGCATGGTTATCCCAAATTAATAGTGCGATTATTAATAACATTGCAATTGAAATTTCACATATTGTTAATTTTCACATTAACATGTTCTTTTCATAAGATTGGTAGAATAGTTGATTTTCAATCATAATTTTACTACTTTCATGCTGTCATTATTAAATAGCTAACTCAAATTTACTTGTAAATTAAGTAATAGCAGACAACTACATATTTTACATATCATAATTAGTAATACCAATTACAAAGTAATAACTATTCGGTATAAAAAACAAACTAGTTCTGGTTTCAGTTTACCCAATAAAACAGATATGGTGTATAATTTAATTGACGAAATTGTTCTTCTCGCGAAAGAGAAATGCCATAAATCTTTTATTTTAAGTGTGTACAGTTTATCTCTTTTTAGTTTAATGTACACATTTTATTGCCATCACAGTTTTTGTTATTCCACTAAATATGGTAAAATTGATAAAACAGTAATAAATTAGCAATAAGATTGTGGTATACCGTCTTATGTATTTCGATTTGTTAGACCGGCTTGTTCCCGCCACCTTGATATTATTGATTGGCTTTAATGAAGAGATAACTGCAGCAACAGTTGCAGTAAAAATGTAATCATTAAACCGCTCCCAATTTGTATGCTCAAGTGGCTGGAATCACGTCTGAATGCGTGGAGCTAATGACGTGAAACTAATTAACAAAGTTGTACACACGTAACTGTTATAGATAGTCTAAGTAACGATAAAATGGTTGGAAGTAAGGAGACTATGGGGAAATGCAGATGATATTATGCGGTTTCCTATTTGTCCTCCAATTCTTTCAATTAAGTAGAAACTTTATTTTCACTTGCAAGTTTTACGCGTGTAATAATGATATCTATTTTGATAATGTGAAATGACACTCGGTCAGTTTATAGTTAAGTTAATTCCGAATAAACGAAGAACTTTCAATAACATTAATTTAACCCAAGACAACTTTAGATGATGTAAATTTAACTTTTAATGTAAACTGATGGACGCCATATCTTGGATAAATCAATATCAATCAGATACGTAATGAATCATTAATTCCCTGCATTTATCAAGGATGAATTGCAATTGTTTTTAATGAATTTGTAAACTGAAAATGAAATTATTTTTTATTTAACTAACAAATAAGGAAAAAATAGTGATATTTGTTTGCAGAGATTTTTCAGGATTGTTTTTTTACGTAGAGTTGATTCCTTTAAAAGTAAAATTTTTATTCTAAATTTAGACGAAGAATTTATCTATAAATGTATGACTTATTTTATTATAAATTTTCATACGCTTCTTCAAACAAACACTGAAACATGCCGTAAAATTTTATCATCGTAATGTAAAGATTTACAACGGAAATTATTTCAGCATTTTTATGTTAGTAATAGAGGAAAGTAATTCAGCCATGAACAAGTAAAACGAAGCCGTGGATTTTTATATCGTTTTATGAATTATATTTGTCATATGAAATATTGTCGTTATTAAAAAGAAGCTTAACACTGAAAAAATGAATGTATTAAAGTCGATAATAAGTCAACATGTTTAAATTATTAAGTTACTTATAGGATTCTACGTTCATAAACTTCCGTAATAACTTTAATCTACATGTAAATAATAACTTCCATTTAACACAATGCATAACACATGTTGGATTAGCATAAGGAAACTAAATTCAAATAAAATAAACATGGATCAACGTGAATATTTTTGAAAGTCGGACATTTATGACAGTTCATAAATTTAATACAAACTAAGTATTTACGTTTCTTCTCATTGGCATAGTTAAACATATATTTTGATATTACTAAAAATGATGCATTTATTTATAAAAATCTGATACTAAATTTGTTAATTTAAAACACCATTGTTTTAGTTTAAAATATTGATATCATAAAATTAAGGCAATAAAAATATTCATCTGAAATATCGATGTGGTAAAGCATTGTAAATGTTTTTTGAATTGAAACACTCAGTGTTATATATCAGTCCTGTCCATAATAATTTACTTAAGGATGCCTATGCTTCATTGAAGAATTTTAAGAACGTTTTATGAAAATAATACATTCCAATGACCTGTGCTGCATATAAAATCATATGATGCAGAAATCAGCTCCAAAAAGTTTTATTATATTGGTAAATCTAATGTATATTGAATACCTTTAAAGTGCATTGGAATAAAGCAAAGAGAAAAAAGTAAAGTTAATTTACCTATATTGCATGACTGGGTTAAAATTACGCTATTTAGACGTGATTGAAGGAGAAATTAAACGTGAATAAAATAATAAATCAATCAAATATAGGATAATCGAATCATTTTTTATTCAACTAAATGAATTAATTAATATAATTACAAATAAAAAGTTTAATGCCACAAACGAATATGTACAAGTCAAACATGCATGCAAAACAAATTTGATGAGTACAATGTATTCAATATAATCATTTATATAAAGTAATAATTTTTTTTCATATAATATCAAGTAGTTTAAGATATTTATAAAACTTTTGGTTAAAGAATATTTAAATGCATAATTGCTTTTCAACAAAGAAAAATATTTATTTGCATTAACAAAACATTACTCAGAAACCCACACAGTAACACAGATCATTTTCTAACTTTAGAAAATCGAACCAAGAATAAATTGATATCAGGATTTAACCACTGTCTAAGCATCAAAATGAAACAGTGTTTTGTTTTGGTCTAACATTGTTTGCATTGTTAACAATTTTATAGCCAACGTCAGCAGTCAAGAATGACTTAATATTTGAAGCTGATGTAGTGTTAACATTTACTACTGATATATAACCAGTATCTATAACTGATGTTCAAAATCCAAGACAAACTACCGTTAATGCCAAACGCAGGTCTAACAATGACAAAAATGTTAGATAAGCATTTGCTAAAGAGATTGACCCGGCATTTATAACGATCAAGTTTGATCTTGAAACGATATTCAGGATTGATCACCAACCAATGCTTCTTACTGATATTTATATCCATTTTACATCTGCAGCATATATCTGGTCGATGTCAGAGATTGACGTTGAGCTAATTTAAAGCATTGTTTCATTTGGAGATAGGGCCAAGTTTCCATGACACCAGTTTGCCAGTGACCATTGATACCACGTAAATATTGATATCTATAAATCATAAATTATATGGGCTAATTGAAAATTTCTACATGGCTATAAAATATGGAAAATTTTCGACGAAAAACAATTTTTGTCAATTTTGACGATATTTCAACCAAAGTGGAAAATCTCGACAAATCACATATTTTGGAGCATTTCTGGTGAAAAAAAATTTTTGATAATTTTTCAACTGTTTTTGACGAATGTTCAAAATCTCAATGCATCGCTCATGTAGTAACACATACCGCTTTCCATCTGTGGTAAATTGAATCAACATTAAATTAATATCAGTAATTAACCTTTATCTAAACATCAAAATGAAACAATATTTTGCATTGGTCTAACATCATTTGCCTGGAATGATGTAATATCAGTAAAATACGGTTGGCAATTAATTATAGATGAATATTGACCCGATATTAATTTCCTGTATTATGAAGTTGTTCATAATGAATATTAGGAACTAATGCATGGCTACCGTCAGCTGTCAAGAATGGCTTAATATTTGAAGCTGATGTAGGATTAACATTTACTTTTGATATGTATCGAATATCTGTAGCTGATGTTGAAAATCAAAGTTAAACTAACGTTAATTCTAAGTGTAGGCCCAATAATAGCAAGAAATGTTAGATAAGCATTTGCTAAAGAGATTGGATCAGTATCTATTATAATCGATTTGATATTGAAACGATATTCAATATTGATGTTCAGCCAATACTTGTTACTGATATTTACACCAGTTTTACATCTGCAGCATACATTGGGACAATGTTAGCTATTGACGTTGAGTCAATTTAAAACATTGTTTCATTTTGAGCTCTGGCGAATCTTTGATGACAACGGTTTGCGAACGTTCGTTGATACCAGACCAATATTGGGCCAGATATCATTTTCAACATTAGAAACTATAAAAGTATAATTCAGCAATTGTTTTAAATATACTACAATATATATGTGTAAATGCATTTTGTTATACGTATATATGTTTTCATTTTTTTCTATATTAACTTTGAAAATTATAAAAAGATTTTCAGAATCAATTAATTTTGGTGAATTAAGAAAAGACTTATTAGTTTAACGTTTAATTTTGCAATACTCATATTTAAGCAATGTATTTTTATTCATAATATACAGCAATTGAAACAGTTTTCGTATTAGTGTCAATTTATCTCGTATGAATAATATTAAGTGCAGCTGTATCTTTAAAAAAAAATATATATAAAAATTTTTAAACAATTCTAATGTATTTAACGTCAAACTTGAAGAAAAAACCGCTGATTTAAATTCCATTATTCAGAATGATAAAATTGTTATTTTAAAATTATTTCAATAAAACAGAAAAATATTTTGGGTTTACTTTGTTAAACATGTTAAATTTATTTCATGAACGATAGAAGACATTAAAACTTAAGAAATAAATAAAGATACATCTAAAGTTTTGTGGCTTCGGGTTGCATCTTTATTTGCTTTGTAATTTTAACCGAGTAAATTTAACTACCCCAACAAAATAAATCTTAGATATTATTTTTCCCATGGGTAATTAAAAGCTTGTATATACCATTGATACAACGTAACTGTGTAAGTTTTTAACTGCGTAATCTTTAATGTTGTACATGGTTATTAAAATATTTGACATTAAAAACTACATATATTTTATAAAATGTACCGTTTTTGTTGAATTTTATACTCAACATTTGCTTTTGCATTTAATTCATTTAATTAATTATACTTCTAGCCATTAGGAACCAACCATAGGTCTTATTAACTAAAAACAATTCTTACATTTTATTAATCATTATTGATTATTTATTAGATTGTAAACCGACGACATTTCGACCGTTTCGCACAGTCCTTATTAAGTCTACAATATTAAATTAAATTATAATCGAAATGCAATTTCGAATGTAATGTAATTGATTTGTTCCAAATTGTCAAAACACATTTAATATTACAAACTGCAAACTTACCCAATAATTTTATTATTTTTATAACTTATATAGTTATATACACTTCGTGTCACATTTTTATATAAAAATATTACTTTAGAAATATTATTTAATATTATTAATTATTGATTATTTTGTAACGGTTAATTGATTTAATGTTATTAATATTACGCACATTTATCTGTACATTTATATAATAATTTGATATTGTGTAATAATAATGAACATTCGCTGCTGAACATTATCCAATTTATTCAGCATAGTGCTAATCTAACTAAATATTAATATCTAACAAAATATTGTTTTGATTTTATCTTTCGATAAAGAAATATTCACACTCAATATTTTGTTTCTACTTTTATTTAAATAAATATTAACAGTCATTAAAAATCAATTCAATGTGTCAATTTTTTTTTAAAGTATAACAACGTTCTAGACAGAAAATATACTTCTTTCCTTTAAGCCTGATTTCATTGTTTTATATGTAATTGGGATCATTACGAAAGCCAGATTAAACCAGGAAGTGGTACAGATTAAATTTACGTAAAATTTAAACAATACCTAATATAGTCCAAATTATGTTAAAATGGCTTTTAAAATGGACTATAATGCAGCCAAAATTATGCCCTGTACAATACAAGTCCTATTGACTCGGAGGTTAGTCTGTCAAACAATTTTGTAATTTCAAATCAGATATAACCCTAATGGTGATTTCATTCAACGAATATGCGTTGTAGGGAAATTAGGTTTAAAGCGATATTACATTTAGTATATGTGCCTTATCCGAATAATGAGGAAGACTAACTAGGGCTCAGCTAAAATCAAATATATTTATCTATTCTGGTTTACTTAATTCTCACAAATTGATTTTAATAATGAAATCGATTGTACAAATTTATCATAAAAGGATATTTTGAAACATCATTTATTTGTATTGTCAGACACATATTTTTCAAGCGACGTAATCTTATAAAAGTTTACTTGCACGCGATTAAACACGAAAACAATATCAAGATTTATAAAACTCTGTTTAAACACAAATAACAATATTTTTTTTCACAAAATATTTGTACAGCATTATACAAAGTGAAACATTCTCTTAATGCACCATTGTAAAAGCAGTATCAAATAAACCAGTTTGTTTAAATTTGAGCAAATCTTTGCTAACGACTCATTGCAATTATTTGAGAACTGCACTCAAAAGGATATTTTTCAGTGGCCACGTTTGCTAAAATGGCTGTATAAGTATCCTCAGCATCCCTGTGTCCTGTCTCAATTAAAACATAACAGTCTGCAAAAATACAGCTTAACTTCAACAGCAATTCCAAAACTACTTCACATTAGCCGAAAGTGGCGTAACTATACGAGTGCAATTAAAGCAAGAAAAAAGAAGGAAAGGAAATACAAAAATGAGGAAAATGCTCGAATTTCGGTCGACTTTCAACGATGCATAATGAGTTTGCAATGGTGGCAATATAGGATAGCCGAAACGTAATTACGCCAGTTGCAAGCACGTATGCAGGAGCAAGGAAAAGGCAATGTTTGTCGAAACTTAACGGAACTGTCGCGCTGAAGAGGGTCACTTCCGTGCCACTGCAGAGTTGTCAGTTAAATATTAGCTTCACCTTTGAAATTTGACTTTTTTCAGAAATACAATTTCTTACACTCTGCGCTGTCCTTCAGTTGTTCGAGTCTTCTTTGTTTTTTCTCGAAGTTTTATTTTCTCGTTTCTGCACGCCGAAATGTGTGACAAAGTCAAAAAAATTCCTGTAATCGCAACGATAAAAATAAACAGCTTAAACAGCGCGGATAACAGCGTTTCGATTTCGCGAATGTCTGTACTTAATGACCGTCAAGTTACGCAAATCGTCCTTTTACGATCGTCGTTTTGGTACCTTTATACTGGCGGTATAAGTTCGCCGTCAACGGATATACAGCGAGCATTATATGCATTATACGGCCGAGCCATTTCGATGACAATAGAGGAAAGAACGTGAATCTCGGTTCCTCCGCCTGAAAATGCATTCAAACGCGAGCCATAACTTTCGCGCGACGGTCCACTCTTTTCCAACAATATTGATAAATTATTCCTTTTCACGAGCCTTTGCGCTACGCAAATTATCTCGATTTCTCGTCGAGCTGCAAATCCCAAATTCATGAATCCGACTGTCAACTTTTATTTCGGTTTAACACTTGATTTATGTGCGTTGATGCTTTACTTTTGCGTACTGTAAAATTACCAACGTAGATGCATAATACGAATTTAATGGTTTTAGAACGAGTGAAATGATTCATCTTCCTAACTATAATAATTTACGAAATTTAAATAATTATAATCAATTTGTAGTCACAGATTTGCAATAAAGTATGTAATGTAATTATGAAACAATGAACATTAGTCTTTGCAAAGAAACTGATATTTTTCATTAAAATTCGTTAAGTTCAAATAGGATTATTATGCCATGTGAATTCCAATTGAAATTTACTGAATATTTCATATTTCTTCATAAATTGAAAAAATGAAATATTTTACTATATATACGCACTGTATTTGTAGTACTGCTGGTGAAATGCTAAAAACAGTAACTCTATTGAAATTAAAAAAATTCTTTTCAGTGCTGTACAAATAAACATACACGTAAAAAAAGAAAATATTTTATTGACTTAATATAACAAAATTCCACTGGTTTATTAATTCTTTTTCCATTAACTTTTGATTAATTGAAATCTTTTAACGTTTAAATTTAACTTCAAATGGGTTTTATAGATTCTTTTTTATCTGGGAATGAAAATGATAAAAAGTTTTATTATTATTAGAAGAGAACAAACTTCACGAATATTAAGTCATAAATATAAGAGTATTCAATATAAATTGTTGTTGATAGATAATATCATCTTAAAATTAGTTTTTCAAATATACTTGGATTTTGCATTGTATTATTTTTATTTTCTTGGAATGAAGGAAATAACCATTATAAAAAGGTATTAAAAAAGGTACTAGAAATATTTTTACATAAATAAATGTACATATTCATTTTTTTATTACATTTTCATGACAACAAATATTGTCACTGTAATGTTTATTGTTCTGCATAAATAAATATCGAAATACAATAATTTATTCAAGTTTTCTATTAAAGCCTAACATTATTTTAGCGTAGTTATATTTTCCTGTGCTGTTATCAATCCAACATTTAAAATTATACGTCAGTAGGATTATTTTAAATATTCATTTTACAATACATGTGTGAATGAATTTAATATGTAATCTATATTTACTTGAATATTGTTGTTTAATTAATAACAAGTGTTTAACGATATTGATTTATAATATTTTATACACGTATTTAAAATTCATTACTTATAGAAAAATACGTGTTAAAAATAATTTCTCATTACTTTTCATCGGTATTTTAATTGTATGAAATATATTTAATAAAATAAATGTAGGATATAACATACTCTAAAAATGTGTATGTGTATATGTATGTATATGTAGGGCATTAATTCAGAATCATTGTAGTGCTTCTCAATAATATCGTAAATAAGTTACAATATACTCACTTTATACACACGATTTATTCCAAATCGAAAATGTAATCTAAACAATGCATTTACTTATTAAATATTTTTGCACATGAGGAAAATTTGTGTTTCATAGTATAATATATATTGTAACATTTTAAAACTGTTATTAATAAAAGATTAAATCATTAACAATAATTGTTGTGACTGATCTAAAATATAAATTTACTTTTAAAATCTTTTAAAATTTTATTTTATGATATGATACAGAAGTCTCAATTAAAGGCGCAAATTTACATCAAACATGAATGTAAAGAACAAATAAATTAGCTAAATTTAGAATCAATACAAATAAAAATTTCTGGAAAGTTAAATTGAGACATTTTTCTTGAATTAAAATTAATACAAAAAAATTAAAAACATAAATAAATAATATAATAAAAGTTAAATTATATACAAAAATGTTAATAAATAAAATTTAAATTTTCTTCAATAATTTTTTTTATAAAATTGGTTAAAAATTATCAAACTGTTAATATAATATTTAATTATTTAAAAATTTCAAGTCTATTTAATAGAATTCAATGTTTTAAAATTCACAGAACTTTCGAGAATATCAAATTTATCTTAGTTTAAATGCCCTACTTAAAATAAAATTGTAATAATTTTAATTGCAGAGAAATATGCTAAATCTTAAAAAGACTGATAATCTTTATTTTCTATGAAAATTTTCTGGAAATAATAGCTTTAAAACCTAAATTTAAAATATCAAAATATCAAAACAGCGATAAGAATTCGCTATATAAACAGCGCCGCATGTCGAAGAGTCAGTTAGTTTTCCGAAGTCAAGCAAAGAAGATCGCGAAGTGAAATAAAAGTGTAAGTGCGCGTTATCAAAGAACTGAAATCCGTGAGTCTAGACTGTGTTTAGTAAAATTGGGATTGACGCTCTCTGCTTGAAAAGGCGAAAGTGAAAAATATCTGCAAAGATATTTGTCAATTTGTACTCGGACCCATCATTGTGTCGAATATCTGGGTGGTATTGTCTGCAAAGACAATACTCAAGACGTGCTTAAGAAGGACGTTTATCCAGATCTTTGATCTCTGACAGATCCGTGTTGTGTTGAACGTCTAACAGGAGCCGGTCTGTGTGATCCACCCTGTCAAGAAAACAATTAAGCTGAACGGATTCTGAATCTCGGATTACAGGTATAACAGAATTTGAGTCAATCTGTCTGGTGCAACGGTGAGCATTGTTACCGCACTGTGTCCTCTGCTTGATAAGGCGAGGAATCAAGAGACTCTGCGAAGATTCTCAATTTGAACCGTGA
>JABFOX010000428.1:0-16948 GCA_022817665.1 Axea sp. ZL-2020
TAAATTATATTTCATAATCAGCTGTCAATAATAAGTCTACCTTTCTATCTTTGTTGAAAAGCAACGTTTTTCTCATAACACTCGAAACTCAGTGAAGCAATAACGTTGAAGTGTCTGGAAAATCAAAAATGCCAGTAAAAAGATTATTTCGGCATGCCATCTTTGGAGGATCGGATCACGAATCGTTATGAATTTATTACTTTGATTCTTGTAACGGTTAATAACCCCTGCTGATAAATTGCCACAAAAAAGTACTTCCCAAACAAAACCAGATACCAGAAATCGCATTCTCATTACGCGAAAAGACCGTCTTAGCAACATCTTTTTTCATTTATAAATCACCGCGTAATAAGTCGTCCGCAATTTCTTATGAAATGATAGTTTCCTTGATGGAACAAGAAACTTACAACGGACACGGTAATTTATAGTAAAAAAAAAGCGCGTATTTGCGTCGATGATAAACTTTCGAAGCTTCGCCTCGCATTGTACATAATTTCTTCGGCATCTGCAATGCAGATTTACTCCAGCGAATGCGAAAAATGATGGATGATTTTTCATTGGGTCGCTCAGCTACTAGGATTTTTGAATTCAAGAACAAGCTTCGGGTACATGAATACGAAATGCACGGCTGATTTAACCCTTGTCGTATAGGCGTGACAGTGTAGGTCCCGCGTCGGGGAATACATGGTACAGCTCCCCGTTATTCCGCGCGCGTATGTACCGGTTGAATCGGAAGGCACCAGGGTCGGGCGTCCCCCATTCGAGCCTCTTGTTTCGTCTCAAAAGACATTTCGTCAATTTCGGATAAGGTTCCCTTTGAAAATTTCTTCACGTACCTTTCATACTAATTACCCGAAAGATAAAACGCGTGCAACGAAACCGCGCTCTTTGAAACCCAAAAATGATCAATGATCCTGAAATAATTATCGCCCCAGCTGTGGCTTTGATTGATCGAGTTTTAACGTCAACATTCTATCTCAAATTTCGCCAGCTTCTTCTTCACGAATTTTAGTTCACGCGAAACGATTTTATCTCGAAGATGGCATCTTCGATGGGAACTAGTTTCCCCAGTCAGCGTTGTTTCTCCGACCACCGTTGCCAGATTTTTCATAGTCCGTATGTGTGGCACGTACCGTCATCTGTGAATGCAACTGCAGCGCAAGTGAATATTTAGCAAGTTGAAAGTATAATTCGGAATTGACATTGTGTCTAGTCTTAACAGTCCGTGAAGTTCCTTTGGCTTTGTTCCCGACTGGCGTTGGGCACGCACCAGCATCGAGGTGTCAGCGAATTAGAAGCGACACGCCGTAAAAGCGCATGACGTTTTCTTACTGTCGTCTCATTCGTAGATTATTTACGTCGGTGTCGATTATTGAATTAGTCTCTCACGAACAAAAACTAGGCACGGGATGCTTTCATCAACGCCGTTAATGCAGCTACTAGCGATAAGACGAATGCCGTTCCAGCCGCCTTTTCTTTGCGATAACGTGCTCGTTTATCATCTAAGATTCCTTCATTTCGTGGGCGGGAATTAGTAGGAAGACATTTGTGAGAAATTACCGAACGATGCAAATTGTTCGGTAATTTTTTTGCCACCGGAAGCAGTTCATTTTTAATTTGGATTTGTCTGTTGAATAACGAGAAAAATGATTTTTACTTGGCTATAAAAGACTTTCATAAAATCAGTTCTTTCATCTTTTTGCATCACAAAATATACTTCTTTTGTTTAGATGCTTTATAACAACTGACATCCATTTTCAAATTGTGTGTGGTGTTTGATGCTTATTTTAATGTTGCAATAATAATAATAGATTTTCAGTATTCGTATTTTAACGAAGTGAATGAAACTTTTTGCGCAACGAAATGAACCGAGTTCAAGAAATCATTTTCATCGAGAGAATTTTAAATTTATTGAAATTTCTAATATTAATTCTTTTAACACGAACTGTGATAAATGAAACATAGTTCGAAAGTATGTCGTTTGGTTTTCTAAGTAATATTTAAAATAGTTCAAATCGTTGGCTGTCGTCAATACACAAACATAAAGACGTGATTCAATATTCTTTACAAATATGCGTTTTTAATTAGTTATATAAACTGTACGATTAGTTTAACCGCAAGCAAATTTAACTTTTCTTTAATAACATGCCAAACAAGTTTCGTGCTAAATTTATGCCCTAAATTTTAAGCGATGACAAAATTATGCAAGAGAATGCTTTGTATTATTAATGCAATTATAAACAATTTACAATTGTAGTAATATTAATAATATTAACATCTAGGATAGCAACGCAAATAATAAACACGATAACAATGTTAACATTGACCATAATTTTGACAATAATAATACCAATAATGATAACAATAGTAATAAAAACTGATATCATAATAATAAAAGTGATATGATAATTGAACATTGACCTACAATAAATTTCTATTAATTTTATAGAATAACTATCGTAAAATTTAATAATGTGTTAGATGTAGGTCTTTTTTTACAAATATTGATCTTGTTTGAACCCAAGTACCACTATGGGAAATTACTTCATAAGTAACTCTATATATCCTGTGAAAATTGATATATAAACGGTGAGTTAATTGCGCTTAAAATGAAAACAATTATTTTCTAATAAGCTGCAACAAATTCGGCGCGTCTTCGAATTCGTATTCGAAAATTCCATTTTAATTGGATAAAAAAACGAAATACCATTAACATTACCTTTGAACTGAGTTAAAAATGCTTTCTCAATTACGACGTTGAAAGCAGAGGTACAAATATTGTTGGCACTCTGACTGGTGCATTAAACAAGGCGTTTCAGATTGTTGTAAGTGTGGCTTGGAACAATTGTTGAATTAACATTTATTTTCAGAGAGCTCCAAATCAAAATAGCACATCTGGAATTCAAAATCAGTAAACGCATTGGAAATGGACGCTTTTTGATTTACAATTGTATTAGGATCGACTCCGACAAACAATTTAGTGATCGGAATTTCAAAGTAGCGCTTAATTGGTTAAAAGAGATGTTGAAAAAAAAAGCCAAAAAAAAATATCGATTTTTTCTGCGCACCGTTTGGCACGCTCGAGTTCGAGCATCGTGATGTTCTCAAAGAGCAACGCGAAAAGGTTTGTTTAAAGAAACACAGTCGATTAACTGAATTTATACGAGGCGAAAATATTCGGTACAAATTGACGTCGGGGTGAGTTTTGAAAGAGTACCGCGCGACAAAAGGATTGACTGGAGCGGTACATCGGACCTCCGAGTGAAATTTATACGGCTACGCAAGGAGGCGAACGATGCATCCGCTGGTGTAGGATTGAGAGAATGTTTTGAAAGCGGAGGTCGAGCGCATCCGGGTCTGGAAGAATGAGAGGAAGAACGGAGGTTGGACGATCCTTCACACCCACCATTGTCGCGTCGAGTGGACGAGTTTGGCCAGGAACAATCAAGCGAAAAAACACAGCGGGCTTCGTTCGACATCTGGTTCGATCTAAAGATATTGAGAAGATAGAAATATCTCGAGAAAGAGGTGGTGGGTGGTCCAGGTTCTAATGGTCGTTTCGAGGAGCTTCCTTAGTTTGATGTTCCATATTATCTTCTTGTGCAATTGACTTGAAATCAAAAAACGTTAACAGTGATGTTTGTATTTTGATGTAAGGCAAAGAAACAGAAATGTTGCATCTTCTTTAAAAGAATCAAGAAAAGAAGGCTGAGTATAACATTTGAAAGTTTACATTTATAGAATCCCTTTATCGTTATTACTGTGAAAAAATATCCCAAATCGATCGATTATACGGTTTTAATAGAACGGCCTTTACAATTTTTACGTGCCCGCCTGGAAACATGCGATGACACGAGGCATATCTGATAGAGGTATCTGAAGAAATTGGATAGACAAGATTAAGCCCCACTTAAAAGTCGTTAACGCCTTTTTCCAGGTAGTTCAACATCTGGTCCAATATCTGGTCCGACATGATCGTCTTCAGCCGAGCTGATAGTATTATCCGAAATCGAATTCCGATGGAGAACAAGTTAGGCGCGACTTTGAATTAGAAGAATATATCGAAGTAAAGCTCAACATGAATTCAAAAGTCTTATAAAGTATTTTCATCAAATTACACGATAACGAAATCTAATAATGCATGTCTTACGTTTTGAAAATTTCATATTCACCTTATTCAGAATAATAAATAAAATTGAAGTTAAATTTTTCGTTAATTTCGATAAATGCGAAACAGTGAACTGCATTTCTCCAACAAGTTTTAGTTTTGAAAATGTTATTCAAACGTACAGTCATGTATGATTTGACATACAGTGTTTCCTAAATCTAAACTCCAGCGCCGAACTGGTTTAATCCTATCATCATTGCCCAGAGCACATTGTAACCGAGAACTATGCAAGACTGAGCGCGGCTACATATGCTTTCTACTGATTTCGATCTTTTGTTCCGAAATTTTGCGCTGTTTTCAGATCTCTCGCATAAACTCAAGCTATTATCGTATTTAAAAATTGATGGATAGGAGTTCAAACTATTAATGCAACACGTTGATAGACGGATATTATTAATCCAACTGCACACTCTACAAACGCTTATTCGAAGATGTTATCTCGAATACCAAAATCTGTTTCTCGCCATTAAAAGACTTGCCAAAGGAGTCGACACGCAATATTTTCGAATCCAACAGCTGGTTCAGCATATGGCCCAAAATGGAACCGATATCATCTTTCTATCGAGAATTATTTTATCTTTCAGCGAGCGTTTTCCACCTACCGCTCAAGCGCGATTCCAACATCGATTTCAACACAATAACCTTAATTCCCCCGGTGTTCTTATCTTTTAACGAATTCCAATTACTTGGTAGGTGTCGGGTCGGAATGTTTTATCTGGAAATGTGCAGTCTCTCTTCGTCGTTCTTGCAGGGAAAATGTGACACTCGGTCTGTAAATCACTCGGCTTGTTTACGGTGGTCCGCGGGCCCTCGACAATCCAGTTTCTGGATGGCTCAATGGGTGGCCGTGTTCAGTCGCCCCCCACCAGCATCTAACCGCAGGTTAAACGCCTCAGTCAGGTATACCTACACCGATTGGATGCCATCTTTAACACAGCACTTTTCTGTTAGTCCGAAATTTGGCACCAAGCGCTTGTAACTTTCCATCAAATTGATATTTTTCATACGTTTTAAGTTTACTCAAATATTTAATTGACCCTGGAGTTAATTTCAAAGTTCAAAAATCATGGCTAAAGATTGAAGGGACAGACTACTCGAAATAAATCCAGCTTGGCTGAGTGATAGATGATTGAAGCGAAGTAAATTTGAGAATTTGCTTTTTAATTGATGGTGCGGCGGCGAGATTCTCGCAACAATTTATTAAGTTAATTACGTTTTGCGGCGGGATTCCGTTTGCTCCCGGATAATTAATTAATCAAGCTGTATAATCCAAACTTTACTATCAACAATTTCGCGTTTTGATAATAGTTATCAAATGGTTGTCATGTTGTTATTTATGGATGCTGCCAAGCAACTTCGCAGAACTACAAAAGAGGAGGAGATAAGCGTAATCAAGATCCGGCCAGTTTAGAGCAACAAGGTGTCCGACTTTTAATAAAAGAAATTTTTTCAGACGAGCTTCGTCTATTGATTTCATCTTGAGGATAGAATTACGCCTGCTTTCACATTGAAGTAAAGCAGTAAATTTGCGATATCGTAAAATTTGAACAATTCTTGTTGATGAATATTCCGTACAAAAATAAAAATAATGAAAACGCAACAAAAGATAACAACTGGATTAAAAGTATTGTGCAATGGAATTACTTTTTATTCACTTGTGTTTTGTTTTTCATTAATTCACTTAAAGTACAGAGATATTTTTATTGAATTAATGCGCTACAAAAAATTACTCCTTTAATCATTGAAATAATTTCATACAGTGCATATTTTTACCTTGTTATAAAAATCAATAAATTCTAAATAATCGAACATAAATGCCAACAGTGAAACTGTTTCAATATTTTTACTTGGATTTTATCTTCGTATTCACATTGTGATATATACAAAAATACACAATTCATCAAACATAATTAAAACTTGTGACAAGAAGCGAAATAAATTTATGTTACTTTGCATCATATTTAACTTATCAAATTACGAAGTTGAATTAGCTGCGTAATTAATAAGTTAAATATAAAGATTCTAATTAACATTCGCAAAAACTCAAATATTCTCCAAGATATCTGGAACTGTTTTAATTGAGATCATTTGTATCGTCAAGACTTTTTGTAGTTATCGGTAAAACAAATTGTAATATCTTCGTTATTGCTAACTGATCAATCACATATTAATTATATGCACTGAACTTCTTTCAGAATTAAAAATGTTTAGTTTCAATATTTTTATACGATTTTAAATAGAGTTTAAATAAGTAAGAAATACGACGGTGTTTATGATTTAGTACAAGAAATAATAAATAAAACGGAAAATGAAAAACGAGAAAAAGAAGAGGCTACTGTGTTTTTTATCAGAAATTATGTGAGTGCCATTCTTTATATTAAAAGATGAATTCAATATTGAAAATGTTAATAAAAAAGTATTTCTTCTACGGTACGAAAAAAGTGAGTGTGCTGAGGCATAAAAAAAACACTAATATTAACATCTTTTACATCTGTTATGGCATTCTCTTTTTATAACAGGATAGAAAGAATCTACTTTGCAGTACTGATCTTATGAAATTTGAATTCAATAATAATAGAAGTGCAATAGTTAGAAACTGAAGTCAATTGTTTTGTTATAAATAAACATAAAGTACAAGAAATTTTATCTCCGTTTATTTTCCACGGAAGAAATACCTAAATGAATGAAATATATTTTGTTTGAATCAAATGAAAAATATACATTGCATTGAAGTGTAATACTCGAAATAATTTAATAACACTGTACTAATACAGTCCGACTTACCGTAAGTTTAATTAAAACATCGGTTGGTTATTGTTTACTATACTAAAATATACTGTTAACTATGCGAATATTATATTATTTAATTTCACTTAATGAACAGAAACTTGTTGATATTTTATCACTTTTTAATTTAGATTTATTAATTTAAAAAATAAATGATAAATCATTTGTTGAATTACAAGTAATAGAATTCTTCGTTTCAGTTCTTAGAATTACGATCGATTTTTGCTCTGAGTAAAGAGACACGTAATGCAAATGTTTATTTGTCTAGCACGCATGAAAATACAATTTATAATTTCAGAGGTCTGTTTATAAATAATTTTATATACATCTCTGTTTCATTTCGAATAAATATTTCATGAATTTAGTTATAAAATTTCAACTGAATGTCTTTCTCGTGTGATTCACACATTTATTTTAGTATCTGCAATAAACATGCAAATGACTTGTTTTTTAATAAAATATATATATATTCAAGTTGATATTTTATTTTATTTTAACATTGTTTTCGATTAAGATTAGCAATATGTTTAATTTAACTTCAATAGAATTCAATCAAATATGTTTCAAACTGAACTCGAGTGTACTTTCTGGTTAAATGACATATATTATAATATGCAAAAACATCAAATTCAACTCAAATAAAAAAAAAAACAACTTTATTTTATGCTGAGTTTGATTATAATGGGTAGCTTAAATAAAATGTATTATTAGCTTTATTCTAGTATAAAGATATGCCTAAATTACCTAAAATAAATTAGTTGCATGCATGTATAACCCAGATATAAAATATACTTGAATTAATTTGTTTTCTTTCAATCTTAATAAGTAAAATAAATAGAAATGCTAATTTTATGTTCATTATTTTTATTTATTTGTAAAGAAACAAATGTATTTCAAATAAGCAAGTCATATAAAATTTACATTTACTAATGCGTAAAAGTAGTCGAATTCAAATTTATTCATTCATTACATTCGTGAATATTCATTTAATACGAACAGAATAATAGAATCAGAAACATATTTGTGAATAAGTTTTTAATTTGGACGAGATAAAAGTAAAACAATATCATAATTTCCTCTGATCAGTTTGACCAAACATTCCGAAACTTTTACTCAGACTTAAAACAATAAGAACACTATTTAAACTACATTTATGAATGTGTATTTAACGTGAGAGTAATAAAATTTGAATTCAACTCACATTGATGAATATGTTTCCACTTCGAGAATGTTAGAACTTAAATTCAAATCACATGCACGAACGTGCATAATGGGAAATGAAAAAAAAAATGTTGGACTTAAAGCATATTCATATATGTAAACTGAATATAACATATTAAACTTACATTAAAGGAAAGTGATCTCAATGATGAAATTTGTCGCATAATAAATCAGGCTACTTTTTCGCCTTATACCGGTGTTCCATTGAAAACTCTCTTGTCTTAACAAGTGACTGTTTTTATTTGAAAAGAACAAACGATAAGCTTAATCAAAATCTAACCACTTTAGAGGACACACAAAAGTGTCTAACTCCTTCGATCGGAAATCATCGTCTTTTTAATTGAAAGAAAAATGTTCGCCTGATTTATTTGAATTTCAATCGTAACTAATTCGCAACCCAGTTTCCATTGTGTCATATTTCCTTTCAACGAGGAGAAAGAACGAATTGACAGTAATTTTGCAAAGGAAGTTCCTTGAGAAAGCACTTAATAAACAGACAGATATTTTCATGAGCTCCTAACGACTATAAAGAAACGTTTCTCCATTTAGTTTTCAATTAAAACTCTTAATAAATAATATTAAACATTCATGACACTTGACATTACGAAAAGAATGTCCGCAATCAGTCCGCAGCAATATTCCTAAGTTTTTCGACGTTGATTTAAATGCGAAACCACGATTCAAACTAGACATTTTGCGAGACCTGGATCCCAAAACAAGAACAGGGCGGAAATTGTGGTCCCGATTTTTCGGAGGGAGCTGATGACTTCGCAAACGTGACCCTGTCAGGAGTAATTTAGACCCAAGGATCAATAGATTGTAAGATCACCCGGAGACGAATTTCGCTAGCACTGAAATGGTACGTGATACAGTTTATAATGATATCTTCAAAAATTTTCCATCAAAAACAATTGTATGTCCAATAACAAAGAATCAGTTTTAACAATATCATTAGGTAGAATAAATTCTATATCAAAATTTCTTATAATGGTATGGTATTACTTTTTATTAATTAATAGACTTGAAATAAACGTTGAAAAAATGTATCGTTCATCTGATATGAATTAAAAGAACGCGTTGAATTTTTGGTGGTCGCTCATGGATTATTGAAATAAATTATTTATTTATTTAAATAGCATTTTAATGGTAAAAGAGATAAAAGAATTATAATGAGATAGTCTTTGCGGCGAAACAAATTGTATTAAAATCACAGAGAAGAAATTTTAAAATTGAAACTATGTGAAATTTTAAACATGAGTATATCATCGTACTAATTATTATTTCTAATAATTAATTAACAGTTTTCAGTGCTTCGTTCATATATTATAAATAAAGTCATACATTTTAAATTAATAACTCTGCTTAATAATTTACTTTGAAAAATTAATTTGAAATCTTAATCTCAACTTTAATCAGATTCCAAATTATTTAGTTTCAATACTCGTTAATGCTTCTATTTCGCTAAAATTACTACTTTTTCAATTAAAGGAATGTCACATTTTCTAATAAGAATATTTAATTAATTATAATGATGATTGATTATAGACAATACGTTTAAACTGGAACTTATTATTTTAAGTTTATATATATTAGTTATGGTGTATAGTTTAATATTGCATTGCATTAGATTGTATACTATATCTGATTGACCTCTCTATCTTACTGTATCAATGAAAAAGGCAAAAGTTTTAGTTACAGATCATTTAATTTGATACGATAAAAATCCAAGAAATCTAAACGAATTTAACATAAGATCTGTTTTCTGATCTAACACCCTGTTTAATATTACTTTATCCGCAATAAAATTTGTGTTGGATCATACGTGATAAATAATATGTGATTTGACGTGTACAAATGCTGCACAATTTTACATGTTATACGAGGTGCCATTAATATATCAGATCATTCTTAGATTTGATATGACTTAACTTTGATATCAAATCTGAAAAGAGACCTTACAGGACAAGGTACATTTTTCTGAGATAGTTATATTTTAATTCTGATTTTAGACTAAATGTTAGAACTTAGCTCTGCTGTTGGAGTTAACGTTAGACCTTAATTCTGATGCAGATTTACCATCAGATCTTACCTCCGATGTTGAACTTAACGTCAAATATAACTTAAATTTTATCATCTCATGAATTCTTATTAAATGTAGTATCAAAATCTTTGTGACAAATACTTTTGTACAATCGAAAATTAATTTTTTTTGATAGGTAATACAATTTAAAATTACCAATTTTTTATATTATTTCCAATCATGTTCTTTTTCAATAGACGTCTTCAGATTTATATCTATGAAATCTATAACTGGATGACCCAAACTTTCATGCAATCAGTTTTATGATATAAAGTGCAATCATTTTCAGAAAAACGGATTTTGTTTGTTTAGTCTATTTTATTTCTTTTCTTTATTTTCTGCAGAGCAGTGAACAGCGGTGAATTCTGGATAACAATAATTGAGGGAGAATGCTGAACTTGACGATCGGGCAACTGCGTTTTATGCCGAAGGTATTGAGCTGTCTTTTTACGGACAACTGTACATTAATCCCATTGTGAGGCTGAATACCCGTCGCCCCTTCGGCGCGGTATTCTACATTTATTACCTAAACATCGCCTGGAGAAATACGTTCCGCAATTTTGCGGCTAAAACCGCAATTGTAATTTGAGACCTTTGCGAGAGAGATGTCTTGTAATGCGGAATTAATAAGATTGGTGTCATAATATATTGGACTTTCTGTGCTTTTAAACGTGGGAAATATGCGTTGGACTTTTTTAACATGGGATTGACTTCGATGCGAATGTATCTTTTTCCTGTTTCACTCCTTTCGTTAGGGGCGAACGGATTTTTCGAAATAGAATAAGGTCACGTGGGCGGGAAAAATTGAATTTCGAAAAGTTTCAGCAGTATTTAAGATCCTTTATACTATGCTGTAAATCACCTCTTTGTTTTCCAGTAAATTACCGCCAGACTCAAAATACATTTTTCCTGCCTCGCTTAAGTAAGGGAAAGTTATATCGAAACCGGTAAAAAGTATCTTCAATATTCCTTTCCCTCATATTTCCACGTTATATCCTTTGCCTATCCTCTCCGTGCGAGTAAATTCTTTTCCGCTAACATAAACATGCCAATTTGCCCTGCAACTTCATCGCTCTTCGCCGCTTTTGAAATTGTCCAACGCATGTAAGTTTTGTTATCAATGTTCTACACGCTGTAGTACAAATGCTCATGTGGATCTGTTATAGACAGTATTGAAAAATGAAAATAAAAGAAAAAAATACACGAGAGAAAAAAAAAATAAAATAAATTATAATATTTGGAAAATATAAGTTTGTGTAATAAAACGATATATTGCATATTTTAAACGTGTAGTTGATAGTGTATATAATTTGAATTACTATTACATTAAATTATTAATAATTTAAAAATATATTTTCATGAAATTGCTAAAATCTACTTTTTTTTTAATCTGTCAAAATCTCTGAGAAAATACAATTTTTATACTGAATTTTTGATTTGTAATATATTGATTATTATATATCTTTTAACATTTTTACGTTAATATATATATTTTTTATTACTTTTGTAAAAAAAAGTCATTTTTTGGTATTTCATAGATTAACTAATAATTATTTTATTTATTTTATGAATTTTACATTAACAAAGAATCAGATTATTAAAAATACGTTAGTTAAACTTACATTTCAAGTAACCTAATAATATTATATTATATCTACAGTTCAAGTAATATATTTTTTTTATTAATCAAGTAGACATCGTATTAAACCGTTTGTATATTCCTAATAATACTTTTGCATTATGGCGTCTTTGAAAATTACGTTGTTTGAATAAAATATATTAAACCGCAAAATATAATTAATCTGACAATGTAATTATGATTTGCCGTATTAATTATTATAATTAAATTACGCTATAGTATTATTTTAATTAAAATACAATTATTAGTTGTTATTATTAGCATGTACACAAATTGTTCTTGTTAACTACTTCACAAATTACATTTCATGGAAATAAGAACGGTTATAAAAATGTATTTCAACTTAAAAGTTAGATAACAGACATTTTTTTACTAATATTATAACAGTATGATTTTATGATTACCAAAAATATTAACAATAGTTACAAATTTTATTGTTTTTATAAATCATTTTTATAGTCCCAGATATCAGTTCGTGTAGTTTCAAAAAATATTTTTGATTGTTATAAACAAGTATTGCCAAAAAAAAAATAATAATAATAAAAAAAGAGAAAAAAAACATCATTCAATATTTAACATAAATTAAAATTACAAAGTACAGTTTGTGTTTAGTACTGAGACACATGATTCTTAATTAGTGTTGACCAATTTTACTTAATTTAAAAACATTGATAAAAATCCATTATTTATTTGTAAAATTAAATTTTGTTTTTAAGTGAAATATTGATATATTTTCCCGTTATTTCGTTATTCAACATTATTTTCGTCATAAAAAAATATTTACTATTTTTATATAGATTGGGTCAAATGTAAATAAATAACTTAATATTTTATTTTATTATGAAAGTGTGAAATAAATGAAGAATATAAAAATTGGCACAATTCGTTCATTCTGCTTCATTTATTCCTATTGCATGTTATTCGCATTTTACTTGTGCGTCGTTTCTATTACTACCAACTATTAAACTAGGTTATTTTTTGTACTTCTTATAGATTACATCTATTAATCATAAGCCGCGTCTATTATTACTCATAAACAGCTTTTATTTTTATCCTCTACTTGACTCAACTATCATCCACGCGTTCTCACCATCGCACTTTTATTATTAATTTAAAATTCGTAAAACGCAAATCCTTAATTGTCCAACATTTCGACAACTTTTAAATCTCCCCCTCGTTCCACCCACCGTTGGATGCTCAGCAATTCGAACCATTCTCGAAATAGATTTTCGGAATCTAATAGCCTCCACAGAAACATCAGCCGTTAGTGATCTCTCGTTTTCTTTATTCGCACTCGTGGATTTGGTATCTGCAAAGTGACCATTACCATACGACTGCGCTCTCCCGTCAATTTTATCGAAAAGCAAGGAGTGCGACGTTTCACGTGCATCAGCATTTTGTCACCGGGATTTTACGACGATTCTAATGGCGGATGATAAGACACGACGTAGGTATAAAATCCCTTTATCGCAAATCCCCATTGCACTCACGTTGTTTCGGGTGTACTGTAACTTTTGGTCTCGTTCACGCCCCAGACGTCGCGGAGGGTCTGGAGAACTGATGGTATTCATTGCGCGACGTCTCGCTCGTTTATTTCCATCTTTCCCAAGTGCCGCATTACCGCGTTAAAACTTTTCTGTTGGATCGACAAAAAGCAGCCGCCTATCGACCAATTGCTCCCCCCCCCTCTCATCTTTGCACGAATATCGGTCGAATGGGTCACATCGAAAGGTCACGAGTCATTATTTCGAGATTTCGGGGCGGGCTCGTGTTCCCGGTAGAATTTTTATTTTCAAATCGTTAGTGTCACGGCTGAAAGCAATGGGTGTCTTGCTGTCACTTTTTGCGGGTGACGTAACGAGGATTCGAGGAGCAATAAAATATGATTATCGAATTGGAATCATTTTGCATTCCGTCCTCGAGCTCCCCCTCTCCCCATTCCGGTCCCCGACAGCGGAATCTTCGGAGAATATAGTTTGGTAAAAAGTGTGCAACTGAATTCCTGAACTTCGATGCTAAAGGCATATTCGTACACGTGAATCGTGGAGTACATGGAAGTTTACTTTATCTAGCTAGAAAATGCACTTTGATCGTTGTTGATAAAAGGGAGATAGCATTTGAATGTATCATCAAGATAAATTTAAATGCTACTCAAGATAGAAGACACCGCGCAGTGGTCCTGCTGCTTGACCGCCGGATGTGGTCAAGTGAAATGAAGTACGGCGAGACACGAGATGTGAACTTAATTTTTTTCTGAAATAAATATCAGTATGCGGCGGAGAAAATGATTAGGCCAATTTTTCATGTTATTTATGTTTGTATTTCAGTTAAATGGTTTGTTGTTAACAGTAAACTTATGCATTTTGGTGTCTAATTAAAATGTCGCAAATCCAAATATTTCGAGGGTTAAAAAAAATAATGGTGAGGTGTTTGGACTTTGAAAAACCCCCAAAAAAATGGGCTTCTTTTAAGCTTCTGGCACTTTTTACAGTATTATTATTTACAATAACTTTGACAAACTACACAGAAAATTTATTTTAATAAATCAAGTTTTATTTAAACTTGAAAGAGACGATAATATAAACTTAGCATTGATTCGATATTAAATGTTTTCAAGATTTGTTAAAATATAATAGAAAACCAATATAAATGGTTATATTTCAATACAGATGAGAAAGAATTTCAGTTATAAATAGAATTCCAGTTATAAATAGAATTTGTCATCGAAATTAGTTATTGTTTTTGATTCTCGTTGTTCAGATATTACGGAGACGAGTAATAATTGGGCAAATTATTATACATTTTTTATTGGTTATAGTACATAACGCAACGATTTATACTAGTTGAATAATTTAATAGTACTTCATTGATATGAATAAACAGAGAAGTATATAGCCAGAGAGTTTTATTAAAATTGTAACACTTGGAATATACGAGAACTAAGTTTGATTAATTGAGATGCACAAATCCTTTATTTTATAGGGCTGTACAATTAACTACGTTACTTGAATACGTCACCACGTAACTTTAGGAAAAATAACAAAATGGATACCAAATTCGAAACCAGCCTGAAACACAGGCGTTCTTAAATTAGTCCCTACATGTTCCAAGTGTGCCAGACGTAGCTAGCTTGTTTGAAAGTGAACCTTATTATATAATTATGGCGATTACATGGAGTTATTGCAATTAGTCGAATAATTAAAAACATCATGTTTATTCTCATGATTGTACCACTGACGTCTAAGCAGTAACGAATCTTGCTTAAAATGTATATAAAAGCATTGAATATTCCTATATGATTTTTGTATAAGATTTATGTTATTTATGTAAAAAACGACAATATTATTAATGCGATTCGTTAAGAACTGTTAAAAGGTCTATTGCACAGAAGTGCAAAAAAACCTCTTAACAATACATCTCCTATTAAGGTATCACTGCTATATCAGGGTTTCTTAGTTTATTGATTACTTTCGTAATAGGATTTCAATTAGAACTTATTGGTGTTTTTGTCACAATTTACAATTAGGTCACAATAAAAATTCACTTATAGTTCACACAAAGGTTCAAATTAATTGCAATTTAAATTGGTTGAATTAATGTGATGAAAATGAAACGTGAGCATGCTGCAAAGACGAATCTCTCATAAGGATTTTATTTAGATAAAAACGGTTGTAGGTAAAAAAATGATTAGATTTAAAATCCGCTAATTTCGTTGTTCCGGCTTTCGAATAAATTACTTCTGATATTGTATTCGAATGACTCAGATTAGACTTAGGCTTAAATTCATTCGAATTTTTGGTTATCATAAAACTTGTAATTTCTCCCGCCATACTTGTTGCTAATCCACGAGCAAAAACTGAAATTCACTGACGATGAATAACTGCTCAGCTACTTTGAATTAATCAGCTTAATGATGCTCGACTTTGTACTCAAATATCCTACAAGTGATTTTCGCGTTTTATCCGAAGACCGCGCGAGTTGTGAAATTGCGATAATTTAAGCCACTGCTCGGAACTTTTTTAATTAGAAGCATTCCGATGCGGCGCCAAAAAATTGGTGTACAGTTCAACGATTAGTAACGCTTTACCTAGATATTAAATACATCGATCAACGGTCGGTATTTAAACTCGGAGTATGAATTTCATTTGCGAGGTTAAGAGGCCGGGCTCCGTCAATTCCAGACGACTTAAATAGGTCGATGAGAATAACTGACGGATCGAATCATGTGAAAATACTTTTCAGCCATTACATTCGATGTAGAATTCTTCACGAGGAATTCAATACAGATTGAAATTACTTCTTAGTGACCTTAAGAAGAAACTCATGAATTAATATTTTTCCCAAAATGTATTCATCTTTTTATCCAGAATGCTGAACATTTTCTCATTCTCTGTTTTGGATTCGTGATTCAACGCTTTTAGTTCTTAATTCACACAGTGATTTTAGCAATCCGAACGATATTTAAATGTTCGTTTTTTTATCAAATTTGAGTTAAAGTTGATGAAGTAACTAATATTATTAATATTGTTTATCACACCTAACTATATTCGTTTTAAAAATCAGTATCAAGAATGTTTGAATTTAAAACACCAACATCTTGAATCAAGATTCTTATCGCCTTAATATCGTCAGTTTTCAATCAAAAATAGCACTAATTTTAATAGTAATTAAATATGTAGAATTTTTAATAAACATTTATTAACAATTGACACGTGTAATATCATTTGCTATATCTCGAGTTTTCTTTCTGCAAAATTGAATTTCACAATTTAATATGAAATAAAAAAGCACGCAATACATGATATTCGAAAAATTATTCGGAATACGCGTGGAATCATAATACGAATGAAATCTTTGTAATTGGCTTCCCCGCGAGTTAGTTGGTTATCGAAAAGCAATCCAATGGAGGAAAATGTAATCCATACGAGAACTTTTTTTGTATACCATTTGCATCAGTTATTTAGTTGGGACGATTCCCTTTTTTTTTTTTTTTTTATTTTGTTTTTTGGTAAAAAGCCATTGACTCTTTGTCTACAGTTTCGTTTTCTCCAAC
>JABFOX010000429.1:0-16947 GCA_022817665.1 Axea sp. ZL-2020
TTTTGAGTCATTAATTTAAGATTAAGAAAGAGACTGATGGATTTTTGATTGAAACAATTTTCGAACATGTGCACGATAAATCAAAATTTATATATGGCAAAAAAGGAACTTTTCGATGAAGAACACAAGGAATCGTAAAGCGTATTCTAATTGTCATGGTAATATAATAGTTCGTTTCAAGCAAACTTTTGATTGCATATGCGTGCTATTTTATTTGCTTCTAACCATGTGTGCCGCTATCGAAGAGTGAGCATGCGAAGACGTGAGCGCATGCGAGTGACACAAATGCTGCTCTTTGAAACTTAACCCATGAATAATTATAATTTTTGCCTTCACATTTAAAAGCAAAGTTTGCAGGTATAAAGACGAATAAACGTAGTTGATAATACTAATTATATATAAAAACAAAACTTAATATTTTTCAAAAATTACTATTTGTTAATTATTCATGCAAAGAAGATAAACTGTTGACCGTGTCGTTGATAGTCTGATATTATTTATTTTCTATAAATAATTAACAAAAGTATAAAAAAGGATCACAAGTGCTTTTCAGTTTATTTGGAAATAAACACATGACTTGTGTCCAAAATAGGTTCGTAATTATGAAGTTCATTGTGCTAATCCGGAAGTTTAAGTACCGTACGAGCGTAGAGCTCACTTGTCTACAAACAGGGCTGGTCAACTGGTAGCTTAAGGGATTAATTACGAGAAGGGTGTTAATGCTTAATTCCGTCAGCAACAAGAGGGATTTCCGACTTGGACAAAGGATCTCATCTCATCACCAGTCTCACATTCTTCGACTTTTTATAGAAGTTTAATATCATAAGTCGGAGACATACTACTGTTAAATAATTATTGTAACATCACCGGAATATTAAAAAAAAGTTTATTTTTAATTTAATAGATTTTTATATTTCATTCAATAAAATAAATTTATATTAAAGGAATGGAAAGTTTAAAAAAATAATTTGAAACTTAAACGAAAAATCAAATAAATATCTATACGTTTGAATCAATTGTGCAATTGGTATAGATAACTAAATATAACCGAAAAAGAAAAAAAATACTAGATTGATTAAATAAATGAATGATGTTATTAATATTTTAATAATAAAATGCAATTCTTCATAACTTATTTTTGTACAAAATAATATATGATGTAATTTTGTTAGAAAAATTAATTATTTCTCGTCAAAATATTAATATAACAATGACATTTATATCTTCTATATCTTAGTATATAGAAGACTACAAAATGAGAACAAATATAGCTTAAAAGGATGTACAACAAATTTATTAACGATAAAATTTAGAACATTTACACACATTTTTTCACATAAATATTTTACACTCGGAAATAAAATATCATGGTCTTGTGTTGCCTAATCTAATTTTATTAAAGTAATATTAATAATATTTCCACAAAACAATGATTTATTGTAACTAATTTTATTAACTAAATATAAATTAATTTCTGTATAACCATGAACTCCGCAAATCCAATTACACGCATACAGAATATTACTTTGAAGTCAAATTCTCCAAACTAAGAAATGATACTACACAATTTCCTGCCCAACTATTTAAAATTAAAGTGGGATTCTCTTAATTCCTCGTCGTCGATGATCGAACTACCTTATAATGTCGGTAGACGTAAACAAAAAATCGGGTGTTCTGCGAAACATATAACGGCGACGATCGACTCATTGCTATTCGAAGAGGCTACCATGTGACGCGAGCTAAGTCGCAGCGGGGATTCGCTAAATTGAAAACAAAGTCCATCACGTTTTCAGAGGCCAAAAAGAATTTAAATGAATTATAAGGACTTGGGATTGGCAGGCCAATCCCGACGGAATTAAGGTGGCGGGCGTTGCGAATGAGGAGCCAATCGCTTTTGCATCTGTCGCGTTGTGCTCGGATAAGAATGCTGGCATGTAATGTGCACGAGGCGCATTCCGGCATTCGATGAGCGAACCGCTTTTTTATAATTTGCCGCCTTGCCGCCCCCTTTCTCCGCCCGCCTGCCGCCTATCACGAGTCCCTTCAGCCTCGTCCTTCTCTTTTTCAACCTATGTCTCCCTCTCCGTCCGTCTAAGCGTCTCTCTTCTTTCTTCTTATCCGCCCCACTCGTTTGGCGTCTCTTTCTATCGTTTTTCTGTATCTCTCTCCTCTCGTCTCCTCTCTCCGTCTGTCTCAGCTCAAGTGCATGAGAATGTTCACGAGTTCGGTCGACCGTTCGTTTCATGTAAAGTAGGCGTAAGTAGGCAAACCGGGTGTCGCGGATCCCGGTACCCGCGATGGTGCACTCGCTTACAAGCGCATAAGAAGACCATTGCATGCGCGAGAAGCGTAGCGCTATATTTATACGATCGTCATATTATGCACTTTGGGTACCTTGCGGACTAAAACTTCATCTTGGAATGACTATTCTCGAAAAAAAGTATGAATATTTCGATTGACGGGAATGCTGCGTTCTTAGTTCTGCTACTACAAGTGCTTGTAATAGCTACGTTTTCTGGTTTATGTAACCATTTTGATTGGATCATTATTCCATAGTTGCATACTCGATATTCCTTATTTTTTTTATTTGCGATGACGTTTATCCGATTGTACGTTCATGATCGTTTATTATAAATAATGAGATGATATCGAAAAATCATTATTCATTTACTACTTGTTGTTATGAATATAATTTTAGAATATTAAATATAAAGTAAAGCAAACAAAAAAAAAATCAAAGTTTAAACGGAGTTATGATGTTTTTGTTGATCATAATCATATAAAACACGAATCGAAATTCAGTGGAATATTTTTCCTGGATGTAATAAACCGATTTCTTTAATTTTCCAAGTGATTTCTTTTAGCTTCATCCACTACTCGCCTTTAAAAAAAATTTAATTTTATTTCTTTAACTTCATTAGTGGACTTTTTAATGACTCAATTCCAAGGAACAATTAGTGCGAGTAAATTTAGAAGATTTCCAATAGTATATTTTGGATTCTTAATTTATAAAAATACAAATGTTTTCATACGCCATCGAAATTACTATTAAAAGTATTAATGATGTTTATGGCTCTAAATGATAAATTTCTTATTAAATTCAAAATAAGTAAATATTTCAAATTATCACTTTGCTCAGGAAACATTATTCATATCAAACTTAAATGAATCAGTAACAATTTAAATTTCTCAAACCTGTTCAAATCAGCATTATTGTTACATTATTTCAAGCTTCTTTGCATTCAATGCTAACTTGGAAGGAACAATTTTGCGCAGTATGTACAATTAGTCAAGCACATTTTTATAATTTGAAATGATTGGGATTTTCACTTGTTGATAATTTTAAATGAATATCAATAGACAATAATTATAATCAATATTAATTAATTGTTTGGTAATTTGAATGGCAACAATTACGTATATTACCACTTATTCACATTGGAATGCATAAAATAAATAAATCTTTTCATCTTTACACTTTATTACATTTTGAGAAAAAACGTTAAAGTGTTGCAGTAGAAACAAGTTATGTCACTTCGATTTCAGCACACGGTTACTAAAATGATTTATAATTTTAGAAAAGAAAATCGAATTCCTTTTCTCATCCGCTTTGGAATTCGTTACCAGGTTTTTTACTTTCCCGTTGCGCGTTTATTACAAATATGTTACACCTAGTTGACATATCTTACTCGAAAAAGTGGTACTTGGAACGTAACCTTGATGAGTATGTTACCTTTCCTTACCGCTCATGAGGATAGGTCAGGTTTGTTTCTCAAAGTAATTAATATTTTTAAAATGATTGCTCCTTTTTTGGAAGAAGCTCCATTTTAGTAATCGGTGGACATGTGGTTTAGGTAATTAAAGCAAGTCTGTTTAACTTTGCGAGAACAGGCCATCCTTATGGTTTTCAAGTACACTTAATGTTATAATTAGATTCGGTTGCTGGATTATAGTAGAGTAGTCTTTGATATCTGAAATGAATATACGGAAGTTGCAGTTCAACTTATTTATAGAATTAAATAAAAACTGAAATTTAGAAATACTTGTTTTTTGAACATTTTCTCCGGTAAATGTCATACGCTTCTTATATATAACATTTTTGGCAATACATATTGTGAAATTATAAAAAATGTTGCGTTCTAATAAGTAAAAGATTTATTTTGATACAAAGAAAGGGATATGATACCTGTAATCAACGTATATGTATTAAAATAAAAAAAATTAATATAATTAATATTATATTAATAAAGAAAAATTGTTTTAATAAATGAAAGAGATTGTTGTATATTTTATGTATATTATTTGACGGATATATTTCAAACGAGACATTAAAACTCGTAAAAGCCTTTTTGGTATGTTATAATTCGATTCATATTTTGATTAAAATAATATCATTTCAAAAAAAATTCTGTCATGTCAGTGATAATTGATTATGAACGTAGTTGTAGCGAAAATAATTAATACTAAAATTAGTACATTTTTGCACTTTTTTTTTCATATTACGCTTGTTGTAAATCAAATAAAAATTGAAAATGTCAAAAATCATAAATTAATTATAGAATTGCCCGAAAATATAACGTGATTATTAAATAACCAAATGAACCAAAGTATAAATCGATGAATCAGATATAGTTCTTTTTAAACGCGTTCCAAGTTTTTTATATTTGAAATTTCTAATTGTACATAAGTTATTTTAAAAATTAATAAATATTTGTTCCGAATTTCCAATTAAAGATTAAACATAAAAAATTCAGTTATTGTTCTGCTAAATCAAAGTCCAAAATTGTTTCCAAGCAAAATTACAAAGCCATTTCGTATGACATATTTTCGGAATTTCCCAAGTTTAAATCGGAACCTGCTCGATAGACCACTTTATCTCCAAACTATCTTGGCACAGACTACCATTAAAATTCATGTCAAGTATCGTCACACTTGCCATCAAAGTCGTCAAATAGACTGTCGGTCAATTTAAATGTTGATGTTATCCGCGTGGCTTTTTACGTCGTTCGAAAAATAGGATCAGAAATAGATCTCGGGTGTCAGTTTGAAATTTCTACCTGGGTAGGCGCAGTAAATCAGAGCGAGTCCGCGTTTCACGGATCGAGACAGTGAGCTTTGCGTTCTTCGCAATATCGTTGGACTTCGTTCGGAGAGAGGAGCAGACGCCCTCGACTTCCGGTTTTAGTCGGGAACACGACTTTCCAATAACGTCGGCTCGTCGGCATCTGCCTACTGGTCGGTCTGGAATACACCTCGTTCAGGTACGAATGGACTTGGAACGTCGTCTGCTTCTCTTGTTTGTTTCTTATCTGCACGCGATATCTAAATATCTATCCTCGGACGTGCCGGCTGTTAATAATGTCAGCGCTGTCTCTTCGTTATGACCAATTCGAGGGACATTAAGGACAATGGACGGACATCGATTTTCTGATACCGTTTTCGTTGCAAATGAATGGATTGCGTCATTTCGTTGTTTTACACACAGGCTGATTCACCAATTTTTCTATTACGCGAGATATCGCTTTAATGGAACTTTATAGACGGATCACCGCAGCTGCGATCATCATGATAATATATTGTCACTCATTTCAAACCGCATTATTAGACTAAAATTACAGACTCGTGGGTTTTTATTCTGAAACATTGTTTCAGATAATGGAGAAACTCACATTTTCCTATTCCATAAATTAAGGGAAATTCAGGTTTAAATTTTAAACTTCAACTCTAAAATTTGAAGAAGAAAAAACATTAATCAAATTGACATTGTATCTGCAAGATTTATGTGATTTTCAGAATGTGCTTTGTTTCATTTCCATGAGGATTAATCTCGGATTTATATTGTGTAATACATTCTTTTAAATAATGTATAATTTTTGTATTATTCGATTAATATTATAGGCGAATGCAATATTAACACTAAAAAATTAAAAGAAATCAACTGAATGAAGTGAGATAAAAATGTGAAAATGTTATAAATAAATAATAAAAACAAGCAACCCACTTTTCCCTTTATCACTTCAGCTTAAAACTTCTTTAATTAGCTGCCATTTAGTGATGTCGCTGAGCGCTTTGCATAATACGAAGAGTAACTGAACAAGTTTTGAATTAATTTTAATTATGTATAATCAATGAAAATATTAATCTACATATTAAAAACAGATCACATACCATCCAAACAAATAAACCGTTGCGAAATCGCGTTTCTCCGAGGTGAAGAAAAATTTATAAATTGAGAGGTTTATCAACGATTGTGCTAATTAGACTGAATGACTTGTCCTTGGATGGAAGTATTAATCAAACCGTATTTGATCCATTAAGCAGCCATTTTTCACCCACCATTTTCGTTGGTTCCCCTTATGGTATTGCACGCAATAGTCTGCTATTATTTTCCCCCGTTGTTAGGACTGCCCGCTATTAAAGTTCCCCCAACAATGCAAGAACCCTTGTTGAGCGGTGGCCTTTTACCATGGCGTATTAAATCACTATTGAGATCTTTCAAATTTTTAGATGAAAATATTAATTAACAGTGTAAAACACAAATAATAATACACCGAATAAACGTGTTAGGAATGACACCTTTCAGAAATATACAATGCACATTTATTACACGTTCTAGTTGTTTTATAAGTATTTATTGAACGTCGTGACTAATTTATGTTCCATTAAGAACACCATGAAACATTAATGTTTAAGTTCCTGAGAATATTGAAATAACAAGCATTGATTTGAAAATGCCTAAAAATGCAATATATTTAATTTACTTTGCTTCGTATACTTGATTTATTTTGAAATTTTTATTTGTTTTAACAAATATTCACGCGGTTTAAAATACTATTGAAATTTGAATATCCGAAATAGTGTTATGTAACATTTTTTTCATCAAGTATTTAAGTTATTATTATAATAAGAAAATATTTCTTAAACTAATTAAATCAAGACATTTTCCATACGGAGAAGAGAGGACTTGACATGTTTCCAAAAAGTCAGAAAGTGCAAAATTTTGAAGTTTGGAAACTTGACGTTCCTTGGTTTGCAATTTCACAAACATACAACATTTTGCAGTATCTGCAATTGTTTCATTTTTCTGCTGTTTTTCATTTGCATATACATTTATATGTAAAATATTAAAATATTGTAATTCGCACATTTACATATATTATGCAAATTGACAGTATCTTTCACTCATATAATTTGTGATCGACGAATACCGTTTAAGCTTACAGCGAATTTTTTCGTTATTTAAAGAAGATAAAAAGTACAGTCTAGTTTTGATGTTGTGCAGTTGGTGGATAATTCTCGCACGACTCTTTCGTGATTATTTATTATAAATACTTTATAATTTAAAATTATACTTTTTTTTCATCGATCTGGATTAAGATGAATAGAAACGCATATGTAAAAAAATATAACATATTGTGTTAATGTATTGCATAGAAATAAATCCTATTTTAAAACATTTTCTCATATTTATTCGTACTAATTAAAAATAAGTAAAAGTTTAATATTATACAAATATTTAATTTGTTTTAAATTTATTTAGAATCCCTGCTTATTGAAAACAATATTTTCATCCAATTAAAAGTGTATTACATTTTTAAGCAAGATTAGAATGCATTTTGTTATGTAATACAACATATTCTTCAGTGTAATGCAATAAAATTATTTTTCAATCTAATTTCATTATAAAATGTACTGTACAGTGAATGTTAATTTTTTATATCGTTAAAATATCGTTTTAGTTATATTTGTATGTACTATTTAGTATTTTTTGCAGAATTTGAATCATCTAAACAGCAAATGTCTTCAAACAAATTGTGACAAAAATTTATTGCAAACTTCTTAATATAGTATTTCGTAAAAATACTTGTTTTATAATTTTGAATTAAAATATCAGTAAATCGAAGAAGAAATTATAATTTTTAAAATTAAGAATTAAGAATATGTATTTCGTGACATGTTTCCTATATTCTTAAAAATGAGACATTGTATTATTATTAATAGTATAAATAAATAGTATGAAATATTATATTTTCCTGCAATTAGTCATAAAAATTTTCATTTTTAAGAATTGAATGTTAAATTGTTATGAAAAATAGTACTTCTTTAAACATTTTTGTGCTGTTAAATAAAAAATATCCTAACTTATATTTTATTTTGGTTTCACTACGAAATCAAAACGAACTAACAAATGATACAAAAGATGAAGTTTTTTGTTATTGGTATTTTAACAATATGATGTAATACATAATAATAGCAATAATTATAAAAATAACAACAACAATAATATTCGAATATATTTTTCGTTTTAGTAGGATTAATTTCAATTTTTCGAATTTAACGAATGAATACATTTTTTTTTGTTTTTTTCGAATATTTTATTAACTTACACAACGTGTGATAATTTTTTAAAAGTTATGTGAGAGAAGTGTAATGGAATGAGATGAGTATTAAAGTATATTTATATAATTAGATTTCTAATTAAGAAATGGACCTAAATATTGAAGCGTCTTATTAGCCAAATATGCTGTTAGTTTCATCTGGAAGAATGAGACAGTTATGCAGAAATAACTTTTGCACGTATATGTTGGTTTTCTAACAATTTCATATATCAATTCTTTTACAGTATTATAATTGTGCCAAATTTCGTAAAATTACACAATACGAATTACAGGATACATTTATTCATAATAAATTTTAGTCCCAATCGTATTTTGAATAAAGCGTACTATTGAAACCTGTTAGTTTTAATGCGAACTTTAGACCAATTTCATGAAACATGCGGAAATGAATTTACAACCAAATGCTCATTATTGACACATAATACACAAAATGCAGATGTAGACCACTTTGATGAAATTTAAAGTCAGTGGTGATAAACGCGTGAAAACATAGCTGAACAACAATTTGCTGCATCATATTTATAATTATAAAACCCATAATTATATAATCGTCGCTCGATTCGTCGGCCACTTGATTGACGTTCGAGAAGCGTTTATGAGACTATTAGATATTTCGTTTGAATACGATGTTATGTTAATATCAGGTGAAGTTGTAAATTTGACGCGGTGCTTTCTACGCCCTGTGATATATTATTACCACAAGTCCAACTGTGGATTTTAATGCGAATGTTATGGCGAAATAAAATCAAAGTGAGAGAAGTGGCAGGATGAGAGACACTGATGGCTCATCTTCGTATGATCAAGCCAGAAACGCCGCCGGATCAGGCGTCCATGTGACAACACACTTTCGTGCGGGGACGCGAATAACGCATTAATGTTTGCCGAAGTTAGTGATCGCGGCGAATTGGCGTTTCTTTTTCGCTGTCGCGACTCTTGTTCCTCGTCCGACTGAAATATCGTCGAATCCACAACCGCGTCTGTAGGTGTTGGAATAAAATCGATGTTGACGACAAAGCAGCAGAATCTTGGTTCTCCCTTACCGCTGGCGCGGAGTCCTTTTTGTTTCCATTTTATTCCTTTTTATGCTTTCGGTTGACAGCTATTTTATTAAGTCTCGAAACGGAGCGGCCCCGAAATCACGTTATTACGAGCAATTACGGCACGGCCGGACACGGAATTGTACTTTGGAAAAGAAACACGTAAATTGTCCGGTTTATTTTTCTGCCAATTGCCATCGGACTGCTACACTTTTGCTGTTATTACACCGTGCATGAATACTTCTTTTTTATCGTCCGAAGGATTAAGATAATCCGTTCCTTCTTACTGCCGTCGCGAAGCACCTGCCAAGCATCGCATATCGGGCGGCGTAGTTTCGTTAAGGGTATCATTGGCAAAAGTGCCGTTTTTGTGTCATTTTTATCTTAACGAATAATATGGATTCATTTTTGTGGTTAAATATTAACTGATTAACCCTGACAATATGAGTTTTGTTAAATGAAAATACGTGCCTGACTTAGATTTAATGCGCAGGAAAAGGGTACGTTGAGAAAGTTAATACAAATTTATAAAATCTTCGTCGATGTGTACAAATGTTAAAGATGTTAAAATAACCGTATGATATAATTACAGTAAGTTCATTTGATTATAATATAAATAATCTCTTTGATACAAAGTGTATATATTATTTTTTGCAGAATTAATCAAACATTTTGATGAATCGTACGTAATTTTTTAGAGCCAGCATTCATTTATGTGATATAATTACCATCTATTTCATGCAAAGTTAGATGATTGAAGTCAATCGATAAAACATCATTCTCGTAATAAATAATAATTTTAGTAATAATAAATTTCTCGTAATAAATTATTTCTTGTGGTAAAAATAAATTATTTAATTTTTTTTTAATAATTCTTTGATTTCATTTTCTTGAATAAATTTTGCAAAAAGGAGGTTGCATTTGTGAATTGAAATCTGTTGATGAATTAATTGAAAACTTCAAGAGTAGCAATGTTAAACGAAATAAGTAAATCAAGTCACCATCTAATAATTATAATGGATTATATTTATGAAAAAGGTAAAGGGTACAGAATTGTCAAGTATGTAAATTATAATATGAATAATATTAATAATATGAGTAATGAATAATATACTCTTTTCCTAAAGTAAAATAAAATTCTTTATTATGTCGAATATAAGCATAAAATAATAAGTTTGCTTTAATTTATAAAACATTTCTGTTGTTTAAAATAAAATTATTTTTTGTGAATATTTATTTTCATTTCAAATAATTATCTGAAAATTTATTTACAATACAAATTTTACAACTTTAAAAATAGTAATTCTAAAAAAACGTGCAATAATATTTATTGCTTCGCAACGATAATAATAAGAATAAATTGTAATACGAATTTTTCAGTTAATACAGTAGAAGATTCAATCTTGCAATTTCATTAAATACATACATTTTTAAACAGGATTTCACTTTTTATGACCAAAATGATTAAAATATATACGTTCAAAACCTACACGAATTTAATATGTAATAGAAAATAAAACATTTATTAAACATACACGTTGTATGCATGCTCATAAGATATACATATTTACGTATATGTAATTTTATTAATTATAATACGTTATTTATTTAATATTATGTATTAATGAAATATATATATTAAGTGATAGAAAAAATATATACACAATACATGTATAAAATATTATATGCAAAATATAAATAATTAATACAAAAATTATACATAATGTATATTATATGTTAGCTATAAATAAATATTGGGCACACGTGAAAAATATTACGTTGTATCAAGGGGGAGGACGCCCCGACGAGACAACGTACGTTACTGTCGTCCCTGAGGTACACTATATACCGGATTTTTTATCACGTTGTTGTCTCTTTATTTGTATGTTGTATGAATGTTAAACAAAGCGAAAACATAGCTTTTGTCAATTAACATTCTTTTGTATTTGGTATGACCAATCCCGTCGCTCGCTTAAATTTTGGTTTTTTATCTGACTCTTAGATTTGCCTGACCTCCATATTTATTTCACCTTAGAGAATTAATTATTATAAACAATTTTAGCGTTAATCTTTCATTTCAAAATATTTATAAATCAAAATTGTCATTGGCTTGTAGACTTTTTTTGTTACAGACTATTCATGCATAATTATTTAATTTATAATACTATTTAAAATAAAAATAATTATTGCTAATAACCATAAACAAATATATTAAATTGATTAACTTGTGGTAAAATGTTTTTGTATTAATTAAATAAATTTGATATAAAAATATTTAAAGTAAGAATTGTATTTTATAATCATTTCATGAAATCATAAAGATTTAATATGATATGATGCAAAACACAAAATAATATATTTGATCTGTCCAACTGATTTCAGTTACCTAAAATTATTGATAATGATGTTAAATAATTCATAATGTTACTTAACCTACAGTTGTATACGTTCATATATAAAATAACGTAATTTACAATTTAATGGTATATCAGATAACAATGCTATTTTACAATAATAATATATTTAAATAGTCATAAACATAAAAGTATAATATTTCTTTATTTGTATTATAATATATTAGGATTTTTTTAATGCATTGCAAATAAACAAAAATGAATGACCATTTTCTGTTTCTATTAATTATTATAAAAAGTTTTGCCTTTAAAACAATTTAATTACAATATTTATAGATGAAAACTGTCAATGGCTTATAATCTTATTTTATTATAGACTATTCATACATAATTATTTAAATTATACCATCAACTGATTCTATTTGGACAATTCAAAAAAAAAATTACTTCACTACTTGATAATAACCATGAACAAATATATAGAACTAATCAACGTGTGGTAAAGTTGTTTCATATTACTTAAATATGTTTTTTTAATTTTTTAATAAATTTTGTGTTTTTTCAATTGGTAAATGTTTTTAATTTCATTTTAATTTTTATTTAGCAATAATTTTAATACCAAGATCTAATACTGGAATTATCATAAGAACAAAACTAAAGCTTTTTCTATAAAACAAATTTCAACTACTTAATTTGTAATGAAAATAGCTAACCTTCATGAAAATGTTTTTACAGTTAATATTGATTAAAGTAAATATTAAAGAAAAAGCATAATAATTCCAGATGAATTTAAATTCATACAAAGACATACGGAAACTTTTAGTCAAATGAAAACTATAAGTGTGACAAATGTACGTGTGATTTGTTCAGTTGTAGATTTGATATACATATTACACTGATATCAGTTTTCAGGTAGACCTTTTTAATGTTTCTTTTAATAATTCTTTACCGCTTATAATTAGGATTTCCATTTTATTATTCTTCACTATATTGTTTATAAAATATGTTGATCGTAGATGAGCATTTAGAATTTATTCTAACAAAAACATTACAATTTATGTAACAAAGAGTAATATACCATTTAAAATAAATATCACACAATTATTCATAATAAATATTCGTTGGTAGAAAATGCACTATTTAACAAATTATTTTTTAATATTTTGTACAGAATGCCTAAAATGCACGTAAATAATAAAGAAAACTTGTTTTATATTCAAAGATATTTTATTTATTGGACTATATGAAATAAATTTGTTATATTTTTATTATTTACACATTTTTTTTTTCGTGAATGTTTAGTTCTACAATCAATATTTAAGAGTTTCATAGAACTGGGATTAAATAGGTGTGTTGCATTGTAATTTGCGGATTTCAACAAGGATTAAGAATATAGATCAAAGCACACAGAAACTAAGTTAAATTTTCATTTTCATTTTATTATTTTAATTTATGTTATTGTTAAAAGCTGGTTAACAGTTATAATAAAATGTTAAACATCATTCGTTAGTGATTTGAAAATGGTGATGCCATTACAACAACACGCCCTACTTTTTGATAGTTATGACGTGTTTCTAGTGGGACCTTTGTAAATATAATTATAATTCCGTAAGAACAATTCAAAACAAAAAAATTTGCAAAAAAAATGTATCATTATTTGTTTAAATAAGGATTATAGCCATGGACCAAAGCACATGAAACATTAGTCTAATTTTCATTAAATAAATTGGTTAACGTTTATAATAAAATCTTACTGTATAATTCAATCAATGAGTCTTAGAAATTTATTAACATTTGTGGTGTCTGTAATATTCGTAAAGCTGACTGTCTCAGCATCATTGTTATTAGTGCATTAACTGATTAATTATTTAATATAAACTTATTAATCAATGAGACGCATTGGTAAAAAAAATATTAAAACAAAATTATTAACAAATTAGTAAAATTGGTACAGTTAATCAAAAAACCCAAAGGCACGTTAATGTCGGACCATTTCTATTAAATTCGTTTCTATATTAGCGAATAATATGCTATAAATATGATAAATCTGTCTAAAATAAGATTATATAAATAAGTTTATAATTTCTATTAAATAATATTTAAATATTTTACACATAAATATAAAACATTTTTAAATATTTTAATAATATTGTTACATATTTATAAAATATATTTAAAACTTTTTAATGTATGAATATAAATATCAAAATAAAGGAAAATTAAATACTTAGTGATTCTATTGGAATACTTAAACTTTATTTTATTAGAATTTAATAAATATGTATAAAATAAAAAAAAAAACATTAATTTTATATTATATTAGTATTTTAAAAGATATTAAATTAATATTATTAAAATATTATTTAAAGCAGACATATCATATTTAATGGATGTGTATAAAATATTTTTAAATATTATTCAATATTATTTAATATTATAGTAAGATTTTTAAATTATGAAATATAACACTTGACAAATATATAAAATATAAAATGGTATTAGTGATTTATCATGCAAATATTAACCACTTAATTGGTAATTCAACATTTTCCTGATATAACTTGAGTTACGATTGATTATAACATATCAATTACATAAAAAAAGAAAGCAAATAATACAATGTGTATAAAACTAAATATTTCCTAAATATAATTATTAATATTTTGAAAAAAAATCTGTAATGTTTTATTTAATTATTTACCTAATTCAATAATTATTAATAATTCAATTTGATTAATTAATAAGTAATTTAAATGGTTAATGATTTATTATATTAATTAGTTTAATTTGTATAATATATAAATAATATTTATAGTATTTAAATAAATATATTCATTTTTACATATTTATATAAATAAATAAATTTATAAATAAGATTTTTTTATCAAACTAGACTGTTATATAATATTATACATAATTCGAAATGTTAAATGATCACAACTACTAGAAGAACACATGACTATTAAGTTGGTAATTCGAAAAGCTAAACTCTATGCCTGTGCGAGCAGATACAATTCAAAATTATTTTTAATGTATTAGGCGAACATGATCTTTCAGCTGGTATTTGAACGAACGCTTTGTCCTATGTACGTAGGCAATGCTTGAAAATTTTCGACGATTGTATTAGGCGAACATGATCTTTGAGCTGGTATTTCAATGAACGCATTATTCTATGTGAGCTCAGAAATTTCGAAAATTTTCGTCTATTGTATTAGGCGAACATGATCTTTCAGCTGGTATTTGAACGAACGCTTTGTCCTATGTAAGCTGGTGAATTCTGGAAAGTTCTTCGGTTGTAATAGGCGAATATGACCATTGAGTTGGTATTTCAGTGACCGCATTATCCAAATAAATGTGTATTTATACATAACTTTCTACGAATATTTAACGAATATTTTTCTATTTATTTATTTATATTTAAATTTTTATCTAAACAATTATATAATATTTAAAATAAAACTACAAAAATATGTTTTTTCGGACTCAAATCTAAATAACTTGGACCAAGTCTTTAGAAATATAATAATAATGTTTTATTATAAAAATTTTACAATAGTAAAAAGAAACCAATCCTTTGTATCTGTTTTGAAATCTTAGTTTTTTTTATACTTACCATCTCCATATAATTTTATAACATTTAGTAATTGCATATAATAATGAGTATTTTATAATAATTTAGCTATAAATAAACATATAACTATACAAATAATAACATAATACATATATAAGTAAACAAATAATAGCATAAACATATAACTATAAAAAAACAATAATTTAATTATAAAAAAATAACTTAACTACTCATGAATTATTGAAAAAAGCTTGTTTTCCATTCACACAAATTTTATTAAAAAATATTTTACATATCTTATCTATTTTAAAAAATGTACAAAATACAAATCATCTTTATTTTATATTCGTACACGTTGCAACTTATTCAATATCACAAGAAAATTCTTCTTACGCACATAACAAAGATTACTTGTTTACTGTTAATTACTGACATTACTTAATTTTTACATAAGTCGGCATAAGAAGAACACCACAATCATCGTTATTCTGAGAAATAAGAACATAACCGTCGTTTCCCCAATAATTGGACCACGAATTTTTCACGAGCCAATATCCTTTCCCATTCAGAGTGCCATATCCTACAGCTAATACAGCATGATCCAGTCTATCTTCAGTATTTCCTAGTTTAAAAAATATATTTTATTAGTTAACAATGAAACGCATTGGAATTTTATGAAAAATACTAACAAAACTTACCGCAATGATCATCATAATAAACTCCACTGGAATAAAAACTGAAAGTTTTTTGAGATGCATCGATAGATATTGAAATTGGTCCATGTTTTACTATAGCTATTTTTAAAGCATTTACATTCCCTGGAGTAACGTTCACATATCCTGATATTTGAGCTGTTAACGTGACGTTCTTTATATGACAATATCCATCCTAAAATATAAAAAAAATTTTCATTATACTTATCTATTCTATATTTTTTAAATAAAATAATTCAATTAGTCATATAATAATAATACAGAGTTGTCGCTTGTAAATTGAAATACTTTTTCAAATAAACCTGCAGAATGACAACTGATATGAAATATCAATAGACGATAAACATAATATCACTTTTTGACAATGTTTTAAAGTATAGTCTTTTAAACTAAAATATTAAAAACTGAAACTTTCGTAATTTTAATTTAATGTTACAATTTTTGAGTGTTTTTTCATTAGCATTTTCATATCATGTGTTAATTATTATGCGGTAATAAATTATTATTTTATAAATTTATGATAATACACAGACATATATTATTTATACATATTAAATATTATTTTTTCAACTTTTTGCATTCGGATTGATCTCTTATCAAAATAATTAAAGATGTTGACATTTTTCATTTTTATATAGAAGTAATAAAATCTTGTATAGGAATTTTAAGTTAAAAGCTCAACTGTATTTTCCATATTTTCCAGTTATGAATTTTCCCTTGCAAAATTCAAACTATCATTTCGAGGAAAACAATTTCAGGTAAAAATAATGAATGCTTAAAAATAAAATAAAACGTAATAATACAATAAAATAATGGTAAAAAACAAAATAACTTAATAAAGTATAATTCAAAAACCGTAAAAAATAATAAACC